>OX465119.1:11718396-11765896 GCA_949987565.1 Luidia sarsii | reverse complement strand
ACCAGTTGATCATTCTCCAGCTCAACCACAAGACCAATTGATAATTCTCCAGCTCAACCACAAGACCAGTTGATCATTCTGCAGCTCAACCGCAAGACCAGTTGATCATTCTGCAGCTCAACCACAAGACCAATTGATCATTCTGCAGCTCAACCACAAGACAAGTTGATCATTCTGCATCTCAACCACAAGACCAATTGATTATTCTGCAGCTCAACCACAAGACAAGTTGATCATTCTGCATCTCAACCACAAGACCAGTTGATCATTCTGCAGCTCAACCACAAGACAAGTTGATCATTCTGCATCTCAACCACAAGACCAATTGATCATTCTGCAGCTCAACCACAAGACAAGTTGATCATTCTGCAGCTCAACCACAAGACCAATTGATCATTCTGCAGCTCAACCACAAGACAAGTTGATCATTCTGCATCTCAACCACAAGACCAATTGATAATTCTCCAGCTCAACCACAAGACCAGTTGATCATTCTGCAGCTCAACCACAAGACCAATTGATAATTCTCCAGCCCAACCACAAGACCAGTTGATCATTCTGCAGCTCAACCACAAGATCAATTGATAATTCTGCAGCTCAACCACAAGACCAGTTGATAATTCTCCAGCTCAACCACAAGACCAGTTGATCATTCTGCAGCCCAACCACAAGACCAGTTGATCATTCTGCATCTCAACCACAAGACCAATTGATCATTCTGCAGCTCAACCACAAGACCAGTTGATCATTCTGCATCTCAACCACAAGACCAGTTGATCATTCTGCAGCTCAACCGCAAGACCAGTTGATCATTCTGCATCTCAACCACAAGACCAATTGATAATTCTCCAGCTCAACCACAAGACCAGTTGATCATTCTGCAGCTCAACCGCAAGACCAGTTGGTCATTCTGGGTAAAAAAAAAAAGCGCTTTTATAAAAGCAGAATCTACTGAGCGTGAGGGGTCAGTACCTTGAGGTACTCGATCTGCTTCTTGATGCCCTCAGGGTCTGCGCTGATGGCCTCCTTGAGGATGCCGGCCAGCGAGCGCTCCGTCTTCTCCATCCAGGGCATCATGGGGGCGCAGGCGTCCTCAAACTTCTGGTGCTTGTCCACGAGGTTGCGCAGGGTGGCCGTGTGCTCCTCGGCCTCCGTCTTGACGGCGGCGTAGCGGAAGTTGATGTCCAGCAGGCCCTCACGGAGCCAGGCGGGCTCCGGCGCCTCCTGGAAGTTCTTGGCGTGCTTGGGCAGCAGCGCCTCCGTGCGGAAGGCCTCCAGGTCCTTGCGGTAGGTCTGATGAGAGACAGCGGAGAGACCACAGGGAGGTGAGAGAACCGACAAAGTCATTTCCTGAACATCGCTGAATGCCAATGAGTTGTGCGACTGCGAGTGAGCGCTTACGCGACCGAGAGATGCGACTGCGAGTGAGAGCTTACGCGACTGAGAGATTCACGGCAGGGGTGCAGGCAACCTTCAGTTTTTTTAGGGTTTTAACAGATAAAAATTAGCAGTCTGAGATGCCTGTTAGCCATAAAAAAAAAAAAATTAACAAATATATTAAAAAAAATAAAAAAAAATCTATTAAAAATTCAAATCACAAAGTGCAAAATCCCTGAGACTAACGTCTCAGTGATAAATTCAATCAAAAAATTTGTTTTCACTTTGAGAAAGGTCCTTTTCACATATTACCTTTTAGTCATATCGTCTTTTTGCGAACATTTCTATGGGAGACCAGTTTACATATGTGCCTAAGGGACACCATTTTCCATGCGTTGCTATAGGGGACCATTTTGTAAACATTCCTATGGGGTACAATTTTCCACGCATTCCTAACAAAAGGAGATAATGCTGAGTTTTGCATTTCAAAAACTTTCCATTATTTGATGTAAAAGTGATGACTACATTGATTGATATTTATTACATGATTATCATTCCTGTGACTTTTTCTTGCAAAAGTTGCAAAAATAAACCAAGGTTTTGATTCTCACAGGATTCTTAATATTGGTTTCATTTTTGAAGTTGTTGTTGTTTTGTTTTACCTTCTCCACATCCAGGATGCGGTTACCACTCATGTTCAGGTAGCGGACGTCCGCTCCCTCCGACACCATGCCCTTGTTGAACTCCACCTGCTCCTGCAGCTGCTGCTTGAGCGTGGGCAGGTCGCCGCCGATGCTGCGGCGCGACTCCTGCAGCCGCTGCGTGCCCTCCTCGATCCAGCGCTCCGTGTCCTCCCGCTCCGCGCTGAACTTCTCCAGGTCCGGCGTCAGCCCCGCGATCTTGTTCTGGCGGGTCTGCGACTCGACGTAGACGCGGTCGTAGCGGGCCTGCAGGTCCTGGCTCAGGTCCTGCAGGTGGCTGCGCTCCTCGGCCGTTAGCCGGTTCCCGTACTGGTCCAGGAGTTGCTGGGCGCCGTGGATCTCTTGGGCGACCGGTTGCTGGTGCGCCAGAATGTCCTTGTGCAGTATCTGAAGAGGGGGACCAGTGACAAAACACAACCACAATGTCAGCAAAGCTGCTAGCTATCACTCTGTATTGTCCATTGTCCCCTTGCAGCTGTCAATTCTTGTCAAGTGTAAAGCAGCGATCATTTCCTTTCTTACGCCGTGGTTACATAATAGTGACAATAGTGACAGATTCGGGTCTAGTTGTGACACACAACTCAGACCATCAGAGAGACACGGAGAGTACAGATCTTCGCAAGATCCTTCTCAAAGGGCTGAACAAATGTGACCCACTCTTTAAAAAGGGTCATAATTTCTCAGGGGCTTGACAGATTTTGGACATACTAATCTTTCCGAAAATACAAAAAAAAAATGATTTTTTTTTTTATCGAATTGAGAAGATAATTTGACTTCAGGCGTTGTTTACTCGAAAAGTGTTTTGGTGGGATATTCCTCATGTCACTGTGCCGGGTCACATATGTGTGGCTTTGTCATGCTACATATTGTTTTATCAGTTTATTGTACGCTGGAAAAAGGTGGTTTTTTTTTTTTAACTTGGAGGTGAGTGACCGTCAAAGTAATTTCCTGAAAATCACTGAAGGCCAATAAATTGTGCGACTGCGAGTGAGCGCTTGTGCAACCGAGAGATGCACGGCAGGGGTGCATGGACAATAGTCATGCCCAGATTTGGAGGGCCCGGTGCGAAGGAGGGGGGAGGGTTGACTGCGGTCAATGGACGTCCACTGACCTCATGCTCTGCGGCCTGGTCCATCAGCTCCTTGAACTTGTCGCTCAGGGGCTGTTCAGAGCCCAGCCGGCGTTCGGCCTCGGCCACCCAGTCCAGGAGATCCATCAGGGCAGCCAGCTGACGACGAAGTCTCTCCTCCAGAGAGAGCTGGGAAGACGAGAGAGAGGGGGGAGCAAAGGGGGAGGACTTGAAAGGTACGGCAGAATCGCAATGTTTGTGGCGGCACCACTTTACAAATCATCTCTTCCGAGAATGAGTTTTTTTTTTTTTTTTTAGAAGTGCCAGCAACTCAAATCAGAAGGACAGATGAGAGTAGAGAGTTGGCACGGTAAAAATCGCAACGCGAAAAGTTTGTGTTCACAACATGTAAAGTCATGAAACTCAATTCAAGCAGAGAAAGGAAGGAAAAACGATTGAGTAAATGATTTTAAAAAAAAATTCAATAAGAGGGTCACACATTTTGATACTAGAAAGACTTTTCTAAAGAGTAATTTTGAAAGTTGAGAACTTTGCACCCCTTGCAGAACTTCTAAACCATTATCTTGTTGTTGTTTTTTCTCGGTCCTGCAAGAATCAACACGTCAGGCCCTCTAACTTTTGATATTTTTGTGTGTTTTTTTGGTCACTTTCAGAGGCAAGACTTACCTTCTCTTCCCGCTCCTTCTTGAGTCGGTCCAGGTCGTCTAGGGACGCCTTGAGGCAGTCCTGGGAGGTGAGGTCCAGCCGGTCGTAGGTCTCCCGCAGGTCGGCCGTCCTCTGGTCCAGGCCCTGGCTCTGGTCGTGGGGAAGCTTGTCCCGGTGGTCCTGCTGGAACTGGGTGCTCTTGAGGTAGGACTCGTTGACCGGCGACTTCATGGCTGTGATCTGAGAGCACAGGTTCTGTGGAGCGAGAAGGAGGGAGGAGAGAGACAGACAGACAGACAGGCAAAGAGAGACAGAGAGAGACAGAGAGAGACAGAGGGAAAGAGAGAGAGAAGAAATTGAGAACGAGAAGGAGGGGAGTTAGAGGGAGAGGGAGGGAGATAGAGAGAGAGAGAAGAATTGAGATAGAGGAGTGAAGGGAGAGAGAGAGAGAGCGAGGAGGGGAGGGAGAGACAGAAGGATATGCAGACAAAAAGACAGATAGAGATACAGAATGAGATTGAGAGACAGAATAAGATTGAGAGAGACAGAGAGATAGAGAGACACAACAAGACAAAGACAAAGAGACAAAAAGGGAGAAAGAGAGAAGGAGAAATAGAAAGGGAAGAAAAATAACGAACAAGAGAGAGGAAGGGAACAAAAAGACAGACAGATAGCGGTGGAGAAGGAGAAGTATAGGGAGAGACAGACAGGCAGACAAACAGACAAACAATTAGAAAGAAACATAAATAGTAGACAAAACAAGGGGATGCTGAAGGACTAAAATTCTAAATCATCATACAGATCTTTTTCTTAGTTCGTTAATCGTTTCCCTCTGTCCGTTCCGTTTTTTCCTCTCGTTTACCTGGAACTCGTCAATCTCCCTCTCCAGTGGCTCAATGTCCTGGGCCGAGGGACGCTTCCTCTCCAGGTCCGCCTCGGTGGTGGTGGCCCAGGTCAGGTTGTCCGTTACGCTGGCGTCGCGCTCAATGAACTGCTCGGCCAGCTTGAGGTCATCCAGACGCTCGTCCACCTGCACCTTCAGGTCGTCGTAGCGCCGGTTGGCGCTGTCAAGCTGCCGCTGCGTCTCCGTCTCTGCAGTGGTGGTGTTGATTCATATCCATCAATCACTTCAACCATCCCAGGCAGAAAGTACATGTACATGTAGCCCTTTCTGGGGAACCCACTTTCATAAATATCGTCATTTAAACAAATTGAAAAGATCGCAATGAAAATTGGGCCATTTTTTTTTTTAATTTGTTCAAAAAAGTTCAAGACAGTTTTTCCTTCATTTGTTTGACTTAATTAAAAAGAAATAGAAAAATGGCCAAGAAAACTTTGTTATTTTTTTATTTTTGGGTTCAAAAGTACCAATCAGTTTTTCTTTTGTTTGTTTGACTTTATTCAAAAGGACAATTCTGCCGATTCTTCTACAAGTGTAATCCTAGCTCGAGATGTGCTCTATCGACATGTGCGGTCACCTTGCGTGACCCCGGGTCAAACAAATCCAAGCCTGACATACTTTCAAAGAGCCGCTTAAACATGAAAATCTGCTCAGCAGGAAAAGTCGTCCTTGTGCAAAACAGGATTACAAACTGCCCTGCGATGTGACGTCAATTGCTTTGGACTTGTATTCCACTTTTCTTTTACTTAGCATGGAAGAAAAGTGAAGTTTGGGTTGGCAAGATGATCCTATGAATGGTGACTGTTTGTGATTCAGCAAAAATTTGGCGTTTAAGCGACTCTACAACATTGGTCCCTGATGCCTTGTACTTCAAAATGGACGAAAGAAATGGAGACAAAGCCGGACCATGAGGCTAAAGGCGGGTTTTGGAAGTGAAATGAGCCCCAAGACAAAAAGCAAGAACTGGGGGGGAACAGCCGAGGCGAGGCTGGCCAACTCACCCTCGTCCAGCATTCCGCTGCGGTCCAAATCTGTCAGGCCGGGACGGGCGTAGTCCCTGTCCCTTCCGGACCGGGGCGTGGAGGCAGCGGAGGGCGTGGGCAGCTGGCGTTGGCCGGCGGCAGGCCCAGCCCTCTTGGCCTGGTCCAGCTGGGTGGAGTGGGTGTGGGGCTGCTTGTGGGCAGGCTGCTCCACCTCCCTCACCACGGCGTCGTAGGCGTGGCCCAGCTTGCTCAGAGTGTCCATGCTGGGCTTGTAGTCGGCCACGTCCTTCTGGAACGGCTGGAGAGGAGAGGAGAGGAGAGGAGAGGTCAGGGGAAAGGAATTGGCACCAAAGAGGGATCTTCTCCACCTCTGAGACATTATTGAAGGGCCGGAGAAGAGAATGTCAAAGAAAAAGGGGCCCAGCACGAAGCTTATAAATCTCAGCAGAATCTTGTCGACAGCAAGGTATTTTCTCTCCCTGTCTCTGAGAAAGTGCCAATGAACCACAATTAACAAGGCCAAGGGAAAGGACTTGGCATGAAGTTTATAAATCCTAGCAACATCTGTCTCCAAAGAGGGATGTTTTCTCTGTCTCTGAGTTTCTTGAAGGGCTGAAGGGACAACACTTTACAAGGCCAAGGGAAAGGACTTGGCATGGAGTTTATAAATCCTAGCAACATCTGTCTCCAAAGAGGGATGTTCTCTCTCTGTCTCTGAGTTTCTTGAAGGGCTGAAGGGACAACACTTTACAAGGCCAAGGGAAAGGACTTGGCATGAAGTTTATAAATCCTAGCAACATCTGTCTCCAAAGAGGGATGTTCTCTCTCTGTCTCTGAGTTTCTTGAAGGGCTGAAGGGACAACACTTTACAAGGCCAAGGGAAAGGACTTGGCATGGAGCTTATAAATCCCAGCAGAATCTGTTGCCAAAGAGGTATTTTCTCTCCCTGTCTCTGAGACATTCTTGAAGTGTCAAGGAACCACAACGCCAAGGGAAAGGACTTGGCAAGAAGCTTAAAAATCTCAGCAACTGTCTTCAAAGGGGGATGTTCTCTCTCTGTCTCTGAGAGAGTTTCTTGAAGTGCCAAGGAACCACACCTAACAAGGCCAAGGGAAAGGAACTGGAATGGAGTTTATAAATCCCAGCAGAATCTGTTGCCAAAGAGGTATTTCTCTCTCTGTCTCTGAGAGAGTTTTTTAAGGGCTGGAGGGACGAGAGACGATAATGTCAAGGGAAAAGGGCCCAGCACGAAGCTTATAAATCACAGCAGATTTTCTTTCCCAGTCTCTAAGAGAAATTCCTGAAGTGCCAAGGAACCACACTGTCTGCAAAGAGTGATGTTCTCTTCCAGTCTCTGAGAGAGATTCTTGAAGGGCTGGAGGGATGAGAGACGAGAATATCAAGGGAAAAGGGCCCAGCATGAAGACTAGTGAATATTTTCCATACCAGGACTTCTTGCAGCTGGCCTTGGACAATCTTCAGGTCCCTGCCCACGGGATGCAGTTGGTTCAGACGGCGCTCTGTGTCCGTCAGCCAGCCGGTCGCATCCCGATGGCTGTTGCCGTAGCGCTTGGCAGCCTCCTGTTTCTTCTCAAGCTGCTTGTTCCTGGAAAAAAAAACAAGGAAAAAAAGTCTCCATCAGTACAGTCGACTCCCATTTTAAGAAGCTCGGTTATAACGACAACTTGGTTATAACGAGCATATTTTTGGACAATTTGTGGACACTTTGTATGGGGAAATATTTGTGAATTACGAGCACACACACTTCAAAAACAAAACCTAAGAAGTCTGTTGGCCCTAGACTTGAAGGTATGCACACTGTCAGCTGCACAAGTATCACCGTCCAAGGAATTCCAGCCACCGACAGCACTAGGCAAGGAAACAACGTTGAAAATGGTTGGTACGACCTTATTTTACCGACTGCCAAATTGGCTGGCACCAGACTCACAGTCTGTTTAGCTTGTACACGGGGCAATGGCGGGAGAGGGAAGGGGCCGGACCAATTTCAGGTCCAGCACACAATGGTTATTTCCAAAAGATCCCAAAGCCTCTATGAAACTTGTCTCCATTTCTGACGTCCATTCTTGAAAACTTTCGTTCGAGAGTCTGCCCTTGGGCTAAGACCGAGGCATCTGGTGCCAGACAAGAATCGTTTGAGGTCGAGAGGCCGACTCACCTCTTGTCCAGGACCTCGTCGAAGTCGCTCCAGTTCAGGTCCACATTCTTCAGCACGGCGGTGACGTAGGAGGTGTCGTTGGCCTTGGGGTTCTTCAGCAGCGCCTCGCCCAGCTGGTGGATCTTCTGGTGCTGGGGCTTGCGGCTATCGTACTTGCGAGAAACGTCCTGACGGGGGGGGGGGGGGAAGGAAACGGAGAAGAGCGTTGCAGTGGAGATGCTGTGACACTATGAGCGATGTTGTATGGTAGTGAGACGTTGGGTGTTTGAGTTAACATGAGATGGGTGGATTTTCTTAGAAAGACTGAGAGAGCTACAGTGAGAGAGCGATGTGTGGCGTGAAGCTGATGGACAGGAAGAAGGCCGAGGACTTGATGGATGCCAAGGGTATAGGAGACTCTGGAGGCAGTCTAGGTGCTGGATGAAGGGGAGTTGTCTTTGGGTATAGAAGACCCTTCTATTTCTTCCTTAGCTCAAACAAACAGCTTTAGCAGGTTATATATGCAATGTTGCAAAGTGTTCCCCTCTTGAACGTTGAGGCCATGGATGTTGATGACCTGTCCGCAGATGCTCCATCAACGGTAATTGTCCAAAATAATTGCCTAGATGTGAGGCTGTCAATGAAATCATCGACCAAAGAGTTAAGAAGGAAGAAGATTGACCCCTTGTTCACGGGTGAAGCTTATTGAATGTACGACCACTCACCCTGAGAGTGCCCTCCACGTTGTCCTGCGCCATCACCTCCTTGGATTCCAGCGTCTCCATCTCGGGAAGCAGCCAGTCTTCCAGGTCGTCCACCTCCCGCTCAAACTCGCCCAGCTGGTCGGCCAGCCCGGCCAGTCCCTGGCCGTGACCGCGGGCCGCCTCGTCCACGCCGGCGTAGCGGCCGTTCAGGTCGTCCAGCTTGGCCTGGATCTGGCGAGCGTCGGCCGGGTCCTTGGTGCGCAGCAGTTCCTGGGCCGCGGCGTTCACGTGCTCCACGGCCGGCCGGTGGTTGGCGATGTCGTCCTCCAGCATCTAGAGGGGGGGGGGCGGTGACAAAGAGGAGGGCGGGCGAGGAAGAGGTGGAGAGGACGGAAACGATGACAAATAGAGTCAATCTCTCAGGAGGCTCTTTTTCTCGGATCCCATAACTGCCAACCTATCTTAATAACTTTGTGCCGGGCGTTTTTTTCAGTGCACATGACCGCCGTACAAGGTTTTTTGAACACGTGCAAATGTGTGTACGAGCAAGTCAGACCTGACACAATAGGACATCTGAGCGGTTTTTGTCATGCTGCATATTGTTTCAATCCAATCCAAGATCGCCGCGGAGAAAGAGAGGAGAGGGAGAGGAGCTCTCTCTCTCTCTTCGTACCTTGGTGTTCTCCGTCTGCTCCAGGATGGGTTCGCGGCGGGCCTCGATGACGGTGCCCTTCTCCAGGGCGTGCTCCTTACGCTCTGCGTCGTCCAGCCAGCGCAGCAGCATGTCCAGGTTCTCCTCCACGCTCTGCAGCTGGCCCAGGGCCTGCTGCAGTTTCTCCAGCAGATCGTTGACAGACGCCTCCAGGGCACGGTAGCGCTCCGTGATCACGCCTGGCAAAGTAACAACAAGAAAACGGACAGGGTTTCAGATCTTGTTCTCCTGATTAGAATCGGGTCTCTTGTCAAAAAGATCATCGGTTGAGTACCGGTTGAATTCATCCGACCGATACAATGTCCCCCGGTAGAAAGCCGATTGTACTGGACTCTGGGGTGAAAAATACACGATGGCTATCCGATGGAAACGACATCGGACGGGTCAAATCATCTGATACCCAACCGATGATCTTTTTGACAAGAGGCCTTAGAAAAGATGATGCAAGTGCTGGTTTAAGTCCCAGTCCAGTCAAAATTTTCTTTCAATTTTTTTTTTTTAATTGGTCAAAATTTCCAAGTCAGTTTTACCTGTATTTCTTTGATTACAATTGGAATTATAAAACAATTACTGTCCCACCAGGGGGAATTTGTTTGGTCATCTGAGTACAAAAGCACATTAATCTTTCAGAATCCCTCCAGGAAAAATGTCAAGATCACTGTCAAAGTCATTTTGTTTCATTCGACTTTCATCTTCCTGCCTTTGAGGAAGGTCCGGCTAGTATCGAAACGTAATTGGCTTAATTCGCTTTTCCGTTGCTTCAACGAAGTGGAAAAGATATTGTTTTTGTTCTGATTTTTATTTTTATTCTTCTTTTGCTTCTTCTTCTCCCAAACATTCCATAGACTTTGTACGGGGATTTGGTAAGAGCCACTTTTGTCATTAAACCTACTTGGATTGTCATCAAATTCGGCATAGACACAGGTCCAATAGTGAAAAGGTCCATCGTAATCTCATTTTCCTTTTAGAAAAGGGGGACTGAGGACAAGCGGGGTGTGGGTTTTTTGTGGGTTTCTTTTTAGGAATTGATGGCTGCGCAACCTACCTGTGGTCCTCTGCACCTTGCCCCGTACCTCGGGCTGTACATTGATCACGTCCTCACCCTTGTCCTTCACGTTCTCCACGTCACTGGCGTGAGCGACGACGTCGCCGTGGAATGTCTGCGTTTGGATCAAACCATTGAAACGATGTCACCTCTACCAACTGTCCCCGGCTTTCATGGGGATATTAGAAGCTTTCTAGATGGGAACACTGGTTAGAAGACGGTTTCTCTTCGGTTTTCTTCGAGAACAATTTGATTTTTGGTCAACTTAGTACCGGTATTGCAAATTGTCTCCCCAACCTTTGAAAAAACTGTGACTGGACAAGCTTTCTTTGGTTTTCTTTGAAAATAATGGGATGTTTGGTCAAGTGAGTGTCACAATCGTCTCTCAAACATACCGATAAGAGCCTTCTTAATGGAAAACTGTGATTGGACAAGATTTATTTGGTTTTCTTCAAGAACTTTCTTTTAGCTCTAACCTTGAGTGGACTTTTAAGGCCTTGATAACAGTGAATGTCACAAGCATCCCCCAAACCCACCTACAGTATAAGAGCCTTCTTAATGATTCGACAAGATTTAATTGGCTTTCTTCGAGAACAATGAGATGCTTGGAGTGTCACGAGAGTCTCCCCCCAACCTACCTTGACCTTCTCGATCTGTCGGATGATGGCGTCGGCCGTGGCCCCCACGGGCTCCCTCTGCAACCCCTCCTGGGTCTTCTCGGCCTGGTCCAGCCAGCCGGACATGGCCGCCGTCCGGTCCTCGTAGGCCCGGTGCTTGGCCACCAGCTCATGCAGCGTCCGGCCGTGCTTGGCCGTGCGCTGCTTGAGCTTGTCAAAGCGGCCGCCCAGGTCGGCCAGACGGCTGCGCACCACGTCCGTCTCCTGCGCCTCCTGGAAGGTGCGGGCGTCGTGGCGCGGGAGGGTGCTGTCGCGGAAGGCCGCCAGGTCCTGGCGGTAGACCTGTGTCGGAAGGAGGAAGAGGAGGCGGGGGTCAAGAACGGCGACGGAATCAGAGATCTGAGGGGATCAGCTTCTGGTGTCCGGTGAGATACCAACTATCAGTTGAGTCCCAAAAGAAAGACTTTTTGAGAGATTTAAATGTCATCGATTGTAGATTGATTGCAGTTGATATTTGGAGAGGTTGATGAGATCCATTCTTAACCTGTAGATTTCTGCCTCAAGGAATGATCTGAGAGATGATCAACAACATCTGGAAGGAATTTTTTTTTTCAAAGGTAAAGAAAGGTTCTGTCTACAATCTTGCCTTTTTTTAAAGGAATGTTAATTCCTATCTCCAGCCTTCCTGAGTCCCTCTCTATCTCCTTTCCTTAGCCCTTAACCTCAAAGTGGCTTTTTAGCCTTGTTTTGAGTGAATTTGCATTAAAAAAAAAATATAAAAAAATATCAGGCCCTTCTAATTCACAACTCTAGAATGGAGTTAGCTCAGTTATTGACATTATTGTTATCATCATACTCCATCATCTTATGCATTGATGGACTGAGGCCCGGTTCCTCTCACCTTGGCCGAGTCCAGGAAGGTCTGGCCGGACTTGTTCAGGAACTTGAGGTCGCCCTTCTGCTCGTTGACGTCCTCGGCGAAGAGGGCGTGCTCGTCGGCCTGCTGCACGAGGGCGGCCAGCTCCTGGCCCACCGTCTTCTCGGCCCGCTCCAGCCGCTGCTCGGCCGGCCGCAGCCAGTCGGCGAACTCCCCGCCGTCCGCCTCCAGCTTGTTCACGTCCTCGATGGCGGCGTTCAGCCGCTTCAGGCGGTCCTGGCCCGCGGCCTGGACGTTCTCGAAGCGGCGGCCCAGCTGCGACTGGCCCTCCCTCAGCCGGGCGGCGTCCTTGGCCGGGACGTCGTCGCCGAAGGTGTTGAAGAGCTGCTCGATGTCCTCGATGCACTGCAGCACCGGCTGCTGGTGGGCCTGGATGTCGTCGTGCAAGCGCTGCTCAGGAGTCAGAGGGTAGAGAGAGAAAAAATGACAGCCTCTCCTGGGATGTGCCAAAATAACTAAAGCAACAAACGGAACGACTGTCAAAACAGCAAGCATCATGTACTGATAAGGGTAGAAAATCACTTTTACATCACTTCCCTCTCTCCTCCCTCCCCTCCCTCTCTGCCCTCCCTCTCTGCCCTCCCCTCCATCCACTCCCTCCCTCCCCCTTCCCTCACTCTCTCCCCCTCTCCCTCTCTCTCCCCTTCTCCTCCCTCCCTCTCACCACCTCCCCTCTCTCTTTACCCTCCCCTCCCTCCCTCCTCTTTTCCCTTCCCTCCCTCAGTCTCTCCCCCTCCCTCTTTCCCCTCCCCTCCCTTTCTCCCCCATTTCCTTCCTCTCCATCACTCCCTCTCCCCTCCCTCTATCCCTCTCCCCTCTCTCTTTCCCCTCCCCTCCCTCCCTCTCCCCCTCCCCTCTCTCTTTCCCCTCCCCTCCCTCCCTCTATCCCTCTTCCCTCTCTCTTTCCCCTTCCCTCCCTCCCCCTCTCCCTCTCCCCTCTCTCTTTCCCCTTCCCTCCCTCCCCCTCTATCCCCTCCCCTCTCTCTTTCCCCTCCCCTTCCTCCCTCTATCCCCCTCCCCTCTCTCTTTCCCCTCCCCTCCCTCCCTCTATCCCTCTCCCCTCTCTCTTTCCACTCCCCTCCCTCCCTCTATCCCCCTTCCCTCTCTCTTTCCCCTCCCCTCCCTCCCTTTATCCCTCTCCCCTCTCTCTTTCCCCTCCCCTCCCTCCCTCTATCCCCCTCCCCTCTCTCTTTCCCCTCCCCTCCCTCCCTCTATCCCTCTCCCCTCTCTCTTTTTCCCCTCCCCTCCCTCCCTTTATCCCTCTCCCCCTCTCTCTTTCCCCTCCCCTCCCTCCCTCTCCCCCTCCACTCCTAATTCGGATTCCTTTGGCTAGGAAGGAGCGAGTCTGAACTAACCTTGTGGTCGTTGTACTGCTTGGTCAGGGGCTGGGACTCCTCGCTGAGCGGCTGCTCAGTTCCCAGGGCCAGCTCAGCCTTGGCCAGCCAGTCCAGCAGGTCCTGGAGACGAAGGCTCTTGTCCTTGACCTGTCCCTCCAGCCGCATCTTGTACTCGTACTCCCTCTGGAGTCGGCTCAGCTTGTCCGCGGCCTCCTTCTGCCAGTCCTCCACCTTGTTGTAGTCGGCGTCGTAGTTGGTGCGCAGGTCCTCAATGCGCCTCTCCATCTCCTCGTGCTGGCGGGGAGAGAGGCGCTCCCGGTTCTTGCGCAGGAACTGCTCGGCGCCCGTCGCGGTGTCGGCGATCTGCGGCTGGTGACTGCGCACGTCACTGTGCACCTCCTGTTTGTGGGGGGGGGGGGGGGCGGGGGTTGACAGAGAGAGAGAAGTTACAAACGGATCATGTCAATATGAATCGTGACATTTGCTTAAACAAAAGGCCCAATACAACATTGGGAAGATCGGGAAACATCAATCAGGCATGCAACTCTTGAATTGTAAAAAAAGAGGAAAATGTCCGAATGAAACTGCGAGCGCGAAGCACGAAGCCCTTACGGTGTGTGGTTTGGGGCCTGCTTAAGGGCCCGGGAAAATTTTGGATTCTAGATGCTCTGTGGTGCATTCTGAGTAGTTTGTGATTTAATTTTTTTTTTTTTTTTTTTTTTTTTTTTTAATGGCCGAATTAAATAAAACGCGGAAATCCGCGGATCCGCGGACAAGTTGCATGCCTGATCAATGTCCACAGATTTCCTTCTAATTTACACAGTTTGTAGATGGTCATGATAGAATCATCATGTTGAAATCCTATGGTCTGGAATGCTGTACTTTTATAGAAATCTTCACTCAAACATCGACAAATAGTTTATTACTCGTGAGTAACAAACTATTTCTTACACTACAGAACGGTGCGAAAACCATGACTTTTTTGGGGGGAGGGGGTCCATTTCTACTTTCTCAGATTACCATTTGAGCTAAAACCTTCGCAGTATTGCTTTTTTTTTAGATGTTTTATGGTTTAACTATGGCAATCACTTGACCTTTACCAATGTTGTATTGGGCCTTTAATTAAGCAGCTCTATCAAATAAGACACCTTGTCACCAGTGTTAACGTGGGGCTTGGACAGTGAATTCTCAGTGCATCAGAGAAGTTGGGAGAGAGTGTGTCCGCTTTTCTTGGCCGCGGCCGGCCGGCTCACCTTGAAGACCTCAATCTCCTTGGCCAGGGGCTGCAGCTCGTCGCTGACGGGGCGGGTCTTCTCCATGCGGGCCTCGGCACTGGTCACCCAGTCCCGGGCGCTCTTCAGCTTGCCGCTCTCCTCCACCCACTGCTCGGACAGCGACAGGTCGTCCAGCGACGTCTGGACGCGCCGCAGTAGCTCGTCGTAGCGATGGCCGGCGTCGTTGACCTCGTGCTGCGTCTGGCTCTCACCTGGGGAGAGAAGAGGGGGAGGAGAGGGGGAGGAAGAGGGGGAGGAGGGAGGTAGGACCCAGTTTTACAGAGCTGACTTTATAAGCACCAGAAAATCCCCATACTCAAAAAAAATCATCGCCTTAGGATATGAGGCAACCAGTTGAGGATCTACTTACGTTTACTGCGCGCCACATTTTTATTTAGAATTGAAATTGGAGATGAAGTAAATACCCCAAAAAAACTGTTGCAAACTACTCACTGACTAAAAAAGACCTGCAATACATCAATTTCAAAAGTGAGAGGGCCTGACGTTTCGATCCTAGCAGGACCTTCCTGCTAGGATCGAAATGTCATGCCCTCTAACTTTTGGGAATTGGAAATGTAAACTACTGTGCAGACATTGTCTGGCACAAATACTTGCCGAAAAAAATAGGCTTACAGTTAAACAAAAATTTGTGACACGTAATGTGTGGTGCATATCCAGGAATAGTGCATGTTTTGAACTGCTGACCATTGTCCGGTTGACACATACATGTCACAAAATCATGTTTTGGGGGGAAAACTGTACCGGTAAGTCCCATTTTTTGGGCAGTGGTTGTGCTAGACAGTCTCTAATTTATACATGATAAAACATGGTCTATTGTGAATTTAGGATTTTTTTCCCCACCCTTCCAAGATGAGGGTATTAAAGTCAAACTTTTCCCAGACCCATAGTCTGCTCGGACAGGGAAAGAATCTCTCTGTCACTCACCCATGAACTGCACGGGCTCGTCAATCTTCCTGGGAGTCTTGTCCTTGGTCACGTCAGCCAGCTCCGTGGAGCGGTAGTGGGGCGAGGCCAGGACGGGCTGGGCCACCTCCTTGGTCAGCGTGTCCAACGCCGTGCCCGTGCGCTTGTTCTCGTCCACCTTGGGCTTGTAGTCCACAATCTCCCTCTGGAGAGGCTGTTGAGGGAATCACAGGAAGAGGGCATGACTAAGATGCTGAACTGGGCAACTTTGAGGGGTGATTTCACAAAGCCTTAACATTACGTCGTAATGCAACTTCTGCAGCATATAATCAACTTTGAAATAAGGACCAGGAATGGATTTCACAAAGCCTTACGATCCGTTGCAATTCAACTTACGATGGGTTTTGTAGCTTAGCCGCGATCGGCCGTATCAACTCCGTAAAACGGTCACTGTCTTACCACTGGTCGTGAGTTACGATCAGTTTGATGACAAGAGAAAAACAAAACTGATGGCCTTTTTCAGGATTGAGGACGGAATAAGGGATCCCGGGGACGGGTCTTAGAGGTAACGGCCAACTCACCTTGAGCTCCTTGAGCTGCACCTGGATGGTGTTCAGGTCCAGGGCCTCCGGCTTGATCTGGTCCAGTCGGCGCTCCGTGGTGTCCAGCCAGTAGGTCACGTCCTTGCGCGTGGTGGCGTAGCGCTTGTTGGCGGCCGTCAACTCGTCAAACTGCTTGTTCCTAAGGGGCCACAATCAACGAGGGACAACGTCAGTTTACAATAAGTCATACAAAATCCACCACTTTCCCATAGCTGCCAACCTATCTCAAAGGAAATTTGGAAAACCTCTGCTAAAAAAGAGGAATCGCAGAGCAAACTGCATAGGAATACATGGGTGTATTTCCAGGCCAAAAATCGGCAGAATTTATACCTTCCATCACATGGACAAAAATGAAACCAGGAAGGCCCAGGACACTGTACTTGCCCTATAAACAAACAACTAATGGGAGACTATGAAGGGATGCTACAACCAAATGATATTGTCAACTCTGCTCAAGACCGCAGTGGTTGGAGACAGCTTGTAGTCGGCTGCCGTGATGATGATGATGGTGATGATGATGGTGATGATGGTAGACCTACGAGAGAAGAAGAAGAAGGGACTCTCTAAGGGCAAGGCCTCACCTCTTAGTCAGCATGTCCTCCATGGCCTTCCAGTTGAAGTCCACGTTGGTCAGGATGGCCGTGACGTGGGAGGTGTCCTTAGCCTTCTTGTCCTTGAGCAGCTCGTCCCCAAGCTGCTTGATGCGCTTCAGGTTGGGCCGGTGGTTCTCCACCTGTCGCCGCAGGTCCTGTGATGAGAGAGAGGGGGAGAGGAGGGGGAGGGAGAGGGGGGAGGAGGAGGAGGGAGAGGGGGAGAGGAGGAGGAGGGAGAGGGGGAGAGGAGGAGGAGGGAGAGGGGGAGAGGAGGAGGAGGGAGAGGGGGAGAGGAGGGGGAGGGAGAGGGGGGAGGAGGAGGAGGGAGAGGGGGAGAGGAGGGGGAGGGAGAGGGGGGAGGAGGAGGAGGGAGAGGGGGAGAGGAGAAGGAGGGAGCGGGGGAGAGGAGGAGGAGGGAGAGGGGGAGAGGAGGAGGAGGGAGAGGGGGAGAGGAGGAGGAGGGAGAGGGGGAGAGGAGGAGGAGGGAGAGGGGGAGAGGAGGAGGAGGGAGGGGGGAGAGGAGGAGGAGGGAGAGGGGGAGAGGAGAAGGAGGGAGCGGGGGAGAGGAGGAGGAGGGAGAGGGGGAGAGGAGGGAGACGGGGAGAGGAGGAGGAGGGAGAGGGGGAGAGGAGGAGGAGGGAGAGGGGGAAAGGAGGAGGAGGGAGAGGGGGAGAGGAGGAGGAGGGAGAGGGGGAGAGGAGGAGGAGGGAGAGGGGGAGAGGAGAAGGAGGGAGAGGGGGAGAGGAGGAGGAGGGAGAGGGGGAGAGGAGGAGGAGGGAGAGGGGGAGAGGAGGAGGAGGGAGAGGGGGAGAGGAGGAGGAGGGAGAGGGGGAGAGGGGTAGAGGATGGCAGGGAAGAGACGGGGAGGGCAGGGGAGAGGAGGGCAGTGCAGGGGGGAACACAAACACAACAGACGTCTTGGTCAGAAGTTTGTCCAGTGTTCCATCTCAACCTCAAAAACTCATTTGACTGCTGGAGTAAAATAATGCCCTCAAAACGGCACTCAACATCACAGAAATATCTTTTTAAATTCATCACAGATTTCCGCTTCCCTCCATTTGATATTTCCCTTCTTTGATTCCCTCCATGAAATGACTTGAAGTGATATTCACTGGTGTCTCTCCTTAGGCCCTATAGACCCTCTTAAGGAGGGTACTGTAGACACTAGCTTTAATTTAGGGAGGATGGAAGGACAGGAGGGACCAGGCAAGGAGGAGTTGAGAAAGCACGTCCTCCGCTTGATCCCCGGCAGTGCCGCAGCTCACCTGGAGTCTGCTCCCAAACTCGGGCAGGTCCTGCTGGGGCAGCTCGTTGGACTCCAGGGTGTCCAGGGCGGGCAGGAGCCAGTCCTCCAGCCGCTCCACCTCGTCCTCGAAGTCGGCCAGCCGGCGGCCCAGCCCGTCCAGGTACTCGCCGTGGCCGGCCGTGGTGGCGTCGATGCGGCCGTAGCGCTCGTTGATGTCGTCCAGCTTGGCCTGCAGCTGCCGGGCCTCGCCGGGCTCGCTGCTGCTGATCAGCTGCCGGGCGCTGACGTTGACCGACTCCACGGCCGGCCGGTGGTTGTCGATGTCCGAGAAGTTGACCTGATTGCAGGAGAAGGTGGATTCAAACAAAACAGTTGGCACATTACACAGTTGATAATCTTAGTGGGTCTGATGATTCGATCCTAGCAGGACCTTTCTCAAAGGCACTTTTGAGATTTATGTTGCAACAGTTTTTTGTATTATTTACTTCTAGTTCAGTTGATAATCTTGTTTACTGCATTAAATCCTTCTCTCACAATCCTGTAAATGTTTTACTTGTATTCTTTGAAATAGGCAAGAAAATGCTGCAAACTGCTTACTGACCCAAATGCAAATATCAAAAGTTGGAAGGGTCTGACGTTTCGATCCTAAAAAAGATGTTTGATTTCAAAAAGATTGTACTTGTAGCTTTACATATCACAATGAGATCCGTAAAAGTTAATGTCAATACATCCCGGTTTAGTGCCCCGGTCTGGTGCCTTAGACTGGTGCCTTAGTATGGTGCCCCGGTCTGGTGCCCCGATCTGGTGCCCCCAGTCTGGTGCCTTAATCTGGTGCCCCAATCCAGTCTGGTGCCCCGGTCTGGTGTCCCAAGTCCAGTCTGGTGCCTCGGTCTGGTGCCCCCAGTCTGGTGCCTGAATCTGGTGCCCCAATCCAGTCTGGTGCCCCGGTCTGGTGCCCCAAGTCCAGTCTGGTGCCCCGGTCTGGTGCCCCCAGTCTGATGCCCACAGTCTGGTGCCCACAGTCTGGTCTGTTGCCTCACTCTGGTCTGGTGCCCTACCTTCTGCTCCTGCATGTTCTGCAGCAGGGGCTCCCGCTTGACGGCGATCAGCGTGCCCTTCTCCATCTTGTGGGTGTTGCGCTCGGCCTGGTCCAGCCAGCGCAGCAGCATGTCCAGCTGCTCCTTGACGTCCACGCACTGAGCCAGGGCCCGCTGCAGCTCCGCCAGCCTGTCAGCGATCTGGGCCTGCAGCGCCTCGTAGCGACGGACGATGTCATCTGGGAGAGGAAGGGAGGGTGAGGTGGGGAGCACGGTAAGAGGACATGAACAGAAAAACCGACTGAGTGCGTTCTTAGTTCTCTAGTTTCTAATCCTATCTGTCCCTTAGGCTGTTTACAAAATGAAGACTTCGATCACATTTCTCTTATCCGTTATGATGTCACGGGCATCTAGAAACAAGCGTTTGTCCCCGTAATCTTGGTGAATACTCTCTGTTCACATTCATGTGTGGGGGGAGACGGGTGGGGGCAAATTGAAGGGGGCGCGGACGGGGAGGCGAGAGGGCTTACCGGTGTTCCTCGAGATGTCGGGTCGGAGTTCCTCCTGCACCTCGATCACCTCGCTGCCCGTCTCCTTGACATTCTCCACGTCCTTGTGGTGGTACATCACGTCATCCCGGAGGGCCTGGGTGCAAAAAGTGGAGAACATTTGGGGGGGTCATTTTTGTTTGGGGGGGAGGCTATTCCACTAGAATCTACTGAGAAAAGGTAGGACAAACCTCAGTGCAGGATTCAAAACTGCCATGGGTGTCAGGGCTCGAATTTCAGAGAAAAAAAAATGACTAGACAACAAGTCTAGTAACTGAAGACTCTTACTGGACCTAAACTATTTTTTATAAGACCTGTGCCATAAATAAGAAGGAAAAAAACCCACAAATTTTGCACACAGTGAAAGCAATACCATGAGAAAATGCTGTTTACTTGTACAGGTCAAAGTCAAAGTTACAGGGCCTATCTTCTTCATGATGCAAGAAAAAATCTACTGGCACTAGACAGCCGGTCCAGTGCAGTCACACTCGGCACTAGACCGACGCTGAAATCACTAGACTCAGTCCACGGTCTAGTGGATTTTTGGAGCCCTGGGTGTCAAGCCCATTAAGTACAAACAGTGATAAATTTTGACCAAAAAAAGGAGGAACGATTCCTCCACAATAGACCCGTCTTCGATGACGTCACGGTTTTGTTTATCGGCCATCTTGGATTACACACATGAGCACGTCACTGCCGTTACTAAGTCAGCTGTGCATACAAACGACTCCACATGCACGGCGGCAAGTTTTGAACTCGTCGTATTTGTACTACTACTACTGCTACTTTTTACTAGTATTATTTACTATAGTTGTGCCATGAAGGAATCTCTTTTTTTTCCTCCGTGGTTGTACCATGGATTGGAGGTACTTGTTTTGTTGAAAGATGATTAACTTTTGCGCTGTCCTTGGCTGTGGACGCAGGGGGAATCGTGATAAGAAATCTTTTTATCGTTTACCCGCTGTACTGACAAGAGAAGGTGACGCAACTCGTACACTTTCGCTAAAAAGATGGACGAAATGGTTGTCGCGGGTTAATTGTGTACGGATCTATTCCAGCAATAAAGCCGAGAATGTCGAGAGAACTGTAATAAGCCGACCGTGCAGCATTCGAATTCGCCATGATGACTAACGTAACGATAAACGAACACAAACGTGCGAGCGAAAGATCCAAGATGGCGGATCTCGCTGTTTCTAGTAGCAACGTGACGTCAGTAAGAAGGGTCTATAGGAATGCTCGGCAGCTGTGGAAATGGCACCCTCTCTTGACCAAAAAAGGTGTCAGTTTAAACAGGTGTTACACTTTCTAGACCAGTAGAAACGCCGCGGCACGAAGCCGCGGGTCGCGGGGGAACTACTCACCTCCACCTTGTCGATCTGCTTCTGGACGCTGACCGGATCGGCGCCGACTGGCTCCCGGACCAGCGAGTCCAGGGTCTTCTCGGCGCCGGGCAGCCAGCCCAGCATGGCCTGGCTGGCCCGCTGGTAGGCCTGGTGACGCAGCACCAGGTCCTGCAGCAGCTCGGCGTGCCGGCCCGAGGCCCGCTTGAGCTCGTTGTAGCGGTCGCTGTAGTCCCGCAGCTGCCGGTTGATGGTCTGACTCTCGGGCTCCTCCGTGAAGGAGCGGCCGAAGTCGCGGGGCAGGACCGTGGTGCGAAACTCCGACAGATCCTGGCGGTACACCTACCAAAAGAGCAACGACGTCCCACAAAAATGTACTCTTCAGTTTCTTTCTCGGTGGAAGGTTTCACTCGGTGAAAGTGACACAATGTAAACCATCTCTTTCCAGAAGGAGTGTGGCTCTGAAAAGAGTCGGTAACTCAACGTTTCAGGCAGTGAGTAATCTGCCCGTCAAAAGACGTGATTTACACGGTGTCACTGCAAACCTTCCACTTGATTCTTTCACCATTCAAACCTCAAAATCTTATCCAATTTCTTTTTCTTCTTCAACCTCACAACTTTCAGTAGTCGCCAGCTGCTTGGAAAAAAGGGCTTTGCGAGAAGCCACTAAGTGCATCTCATCTTCCATCATGGATACCAATTGATAGTTTTGTCCAGCTATGGCCATACTGTAGTAAGGATTTTTTCTTTGCCATTTTTTTGGTTTCAATTTGTTTCAACATTTCCCAGTCACGACTGGGAACTTTTGAACAAATCTAAAAAAATCAACCATTAACAGCCGTATATCTCCAGGGATCACATCCCTGCTTTCATTCAGATGACTATTGACTATTAGGGAAGGCCACCATGCAAGGGCTTGATACAGTAGCTCAGATGGTAAGAGCGCTGGTACGTAAATCCAGAGGTCTCAGGTTCTTTGACAATTTTTCAACGATACTTATTGTGTTTGACCGGTGTTCGAACACCAGGAAAGAGTCTAAAATTTAGTGGGCCTGACGTTTCGATCCTAGCAGGACCTTTCTCAAAGACCTTTGAGAAAGGTCCTGCTAGGATCGAAACGTCAGGCCCACTAAATTTTAGATTTACATTTTGGTAATTTTAGTCAGTAAGCAGTTTGCAACATTTTTGTATATCACCAGGAAAGAGTACCGGTGAAACTTTAGCTGGCAACCTGAATATATCAAGACAGGACTGTATCTGACACCGTTTGACTGTTCACTTCCGACCTGTCTGTCTGTTTGTCCATCCGCTTGTCTTTGTCTTTGTTCCCGTTTCGTAATAAGGCACTTCACTACAAGCCTCGGCTTCTCGAAGACGCCTCCATGCTTATTTTTCCCTTTATCTTTTGTACAATTAATTCATTCTAATGTTTGTGAATATCTTTCCGCTTAAGGCTTATACGTACATGTATATGTTCAGCTTTTCCCATGAAGCATCGAAAAAAATGTGATTTTTTTTTTTTTTTTTTTTTTTTGGTGATATACAAAAATGTTGCAAACTGCTTACTGAATAAAATTACCAAAATGTAAATCTTAACATTTTCTGGGCCTGACGTTTCGATCCTAGCAGGACCTTTCTCAAAGGCAGAGATTTTTTGGGGGGTTAATTGTCAGGCTTGAGCAAATTTTAGGGCTCTATGATTTGTTTTTTATTAGTTCAACGTGTTCCCAGTGATTCGTTTTGACCATATCCTGACCTTGGCGGCGTCCACAAACTTCATGCCGGTCACGTTCATGAAGCGGAGGTCGGCGGCCTGTCCCAGGACCTGCTCGTTGAAGGCACGCTGCTGGCCCAGCTGCCCCTGCAGGCTGGCCAGGTCACGGCCAACGTTGCGGGCGGCCTGCTCCTGACTCTGCTCCGACTGGCCCAGCCACGGTTCAAACTCCGCCTGGTCCTCGCTGAACTTGCCCAGCTCGTCCACGGCCGTGGTCAGCTGCCGAGAAGAAGAAAGTGAAAAACCAAAAAATTGAGCCAACGGATGGCGCCAAAAATGGAGAAAAACAATGATGGAACATAGTTTGGGTTGGCAAAGTCATCTTGTGATATTTTGTGCTTCAGCAAATTTTTATACTTAAGCAGCTCCTGGAGAAGAGGATGAGAATTTGGTTTTTGATCAAAAAATCATCCTTTTTTTTTTTTTTATCAAAGAAATCAAGAAAACAGAAGTGATAATGACTTGAGTACAGGCCAAGACAGAGTTTCTTTGCCATTTTTTTTTTTTTTTTTTTCAGTGAGAAAAGTGATTCCAGTCATGTTTAGTCATAGCTCAGATGGTCAGAGTGCTGGTATGCAAAAACCATTCTGTTTCAAGTCCTGGTCTAGCTGCAAAGTTTTTACCATTTTTCAAAAGAAAAAGGCCCCCAAAAATGTTACAAACTGCTTACTGATAAAACTGACCAAAAAGCGAATATCCAAAAATAGGTGGGCCTGACGTTTCAATCCCAGCAGGACCTTTTGCCTTTGAGAAAGGTCCTGCTAGGATCGAAACATCAGGCCCTCCAAACTTTTGATATTACAAAAGTGTTCTAAAGTTTCCAGTCAGTTTTTTTTTAACCAAGAGATCATTTTTTGTTTATGCCGGTGCGGAGTGAAGAGAGTTGTCGGCACTCCTCTCCCCCGTTCGTACCTTGGTCTGTCTGTTGGTGGACTGGTAGTTGACCACGTTGTAGCGGCTCTTGAGCTCCGTCTGCAGGCTGCGCAGCCTGGTCTGCTTGGACTGGTCCAGGCGCTCGGCATTCTGCTTCAGGAAGCTCTCCACGTCCTGGACTGTCTCCAGGATGGGCTGCTGGTGGTCCTTGATGTCATCGTTCAGCTCCTAGACGGCGGGGTTTCAGGGGGTGGGGAGAGAGAGAGCACGGGGATTCTCGTTAGAGTTACGACTGAGTTACAGTTCTACAACGAAACACGGCCAGCCATCAATCGGGATGAATCAATTTTGTACTGACTGAGGGCGGAATGGAGGATTTCAACCAGACTCCTTCCATCAAACCATTCTCCCTCAGCTACTCATCCACAGCTAATCACAATTCACTACTTCCACCTCAAAGACACTTTCGTAAAACCAACAACATCACACTTACTACTGATATTATGAAAATAAAAACAAATAAATGAATGAAATTCTGATCACAATACAGCACTATGTGCATATGATATAGAATTTTGATGCTTGTATGCACTGTTTACATTGTGAATAAGTGGAAGGTTTGCGGTGACACCAAGTAGCACTTCACTTTTGAGAAGGAGTGTGGCTCTGAAAAGAGCCGGTAACTCAAAGTTTTGGGTAGTGTGTACTCTGCCCGTCGTCAGGAGACACACTACTGGCTCTTTTCAGAGCCACACTCCTTCTCAAAAGTGAAGTGCTACCGTACATGGTATCACCTCAAACCTTCCACTTTTTTTTTACACCATGCAAACCTTCAAGCAAATCTCATCTACATTCTGAATTCCATGTAGTTCAGCCTATGGCAGCAAGATGGATTTTAATCAACATAGTACAATGCAATACAGTACAATACACTACATCTCTCATGCAGACTACCACAAAACTGGGCGACATTTTTTGTTTTCAACAACAACCAAAAGACATGTGCGAGAATCTTACAATCAGCTGTTCGTTCACCGTTCTCAGCGGCTGAAGCATCGACGGATAAAAGGAAGAGTCAAGAGCGGTTCGTTAAAAGGACAAGACTCGCCAACAAAATGCACGGCAGACGGGATTCTAGTTCCAGGAAGTCAGTCAGAGATGATTGGGCAAAGACTGGTGGGAACCAGGAAGGATCACCCAAATACTCAAAATGAGAGGGTCTGGCTATAGATTTGTCTCCAGCATTTTAAGGCTGAGAATGCACAAGACTTTTCTTTTACATCTAAACAGTCTCTTTGCAAAACCATTGCAAAAACACCTGCATTTGGAAGACTTATTTGGAAAGAGTTACAGCTAGATAACGTTTTCATTGCAGTCATCATGGTCATATAGCCCCGATGTCCCATTTTGGGGTTATCCGAGTAGTTATCAATTGCAACTGCGACAGGTCATCCATTGCAAAGTCAAGTTGCAATGCCCAGTAGTCAAGTGTTAGGTTTGCTGCAAAACCCTTTGGCGGTATAAGCAATTCGATGTCTCTGCAAAGAGCCAGCAACTTTGGTGGATAAACGTGGACCGTATACGCTGTCTGCTGCCCGGAGATGAACAGTGGCTCGGTGAAAGTTGAGCTGCTCTTGAAAGGTGTTAGTGGGGATGGGGGAGGCGGGGTTGGGCAGTCATTACCGTGTGTTCGGAGTGCTGTCGGTTCAGCCTCTTGAGGGTCTCGTCCTGGGGCTGCTCTGAGCCCAGCTTCCTCTCGGCTTGCGCCACCCAGTCCAGGTGAGCCTCCAGATTTCGCTCCAGGTCACGCATGCGATCCTCCAGGCTCATCTAGAAGGGAGCAGACGCGAACCACACAAAGAGACAGAGACGGAGAGAGAGAGAGAGAGAGAGAGAGTGAGAAGACATTGTGAGATGCTGACTGAAAGGCCTTCAGGGACGGTGCTCGTGGACATGTGTAGGGCATCCCGTCAGCTGAAATCGAGTGCTGCAAAACCTAGCGTTTGAGACCAAGAATTTAAAAAAAGAACACAGGCTAGGATATCTTCAATCTTTCCAAAAATCGATGAAGCTGGTAAATCTCGCAAATGTAGAATTTTAGCAGGGCCTTTTCCAAAGGCAAAAAACAAACAGGCAAATTAATGAAAATACGAAATCTATGAAGAAATAGTAAAGAGAAAAAAAATGACTCAACTGGGGTTTGAACCTAGAGGTCTACAGTCAAAGTTTTCTTTGCCAATTTATCAATTTGTTCAAAAGTTCCAAGTAAGTTTTTCCTTTGTTTGTTTGATTTTTTGTTAAATCTAGTGGGAAGGGTTTGGGTCTTCAAGACTCACGTTCTCGTCCCGTTCCTTCTTGAGTTTGGCCAGCAAGTCCTCGGCCTGGCGTAACCAGTCCAGAGAGTGTCCCTGCAGGCGCTGGTAGGTGTCCCTGAGCTCACGCACGATTCCCGTCAGCTCCTCCTGAAGCTCGGGGGTCAGCTTGTCACGAGTGGTGCGCAGGAACTGCTCAGCGTGGACTGTTACGTCTGAGACGGGTCCCTGCGTGGACAGAGAAAAGAGAGAGTGAGAGAGGGAGGGAGGGAGGGAGAGGGTGGGGACAGAGAAAAGAGAGAGTGTGAGAGGGAGGGAGAGGGAGGGAGGGAGAGGGTGGGGACAGAGAAAAGAGAGGGTGTGAGAGGGAGGGAGAGTGAGGGAGAGGGAGAGGGTGGGGACAGAGAAAAGAGAGAGTGAGAGAGGGAGGGAGGGAGATGGAGAGGGAGAGGGAGGGAGAGGGAGAGGGTGAGAGAGGGTGGGGACAGAGAAAAGAGAGAGTGTGAGAGTGAGAGAGGGAGAGGGAGAGGGAGAGGGAGGGAGAGGGAGAGGGTGGGAGAGGGAGAGGGAGGGAGAAAAGAGAGAGTGTGAGAGTGAGAGAGGGTGGGGACAGAGAAAGAGAGGGTGAGAGAGGGAGGGAGAGGGAGAGGGTGAGAGAGGGTGGGGACAGAGAAAGAGAGGGTGAGAGAGGGAGGGAGAGGGAGGGAGAGGGAGAGGGTGAGAGAGGGTGGGGACAGAGATAGCGAGGGTGAGAGAGGGAGGGAGAGGGAGGGAGAGGGAGAGGGTGAGAGAGGGTGGGGACAGAGAAAGAGAGGGTGAGAGAGGGAAAGGGAGAGGGTGAGAGAGGGTGGGGACAGAGAAAGAGAGAGTGTGAGAGGGAGGGAGAGGGAGGGAGAGGGTGGGGACAGAGAAAGAGAGGGTGAGAGAGGGTGAGAGAGGGAGGAATGGGTGAGAAAGGAGGGGAGGGAGGGAGGGACCAGCCAAGGGACTGTCTCACCTTCTTGGAGGCGATGTCGTCCACCAGGACCTTGAACTCCTGGATCTCCTCCTCCAGGGGCTCGATCTCGCGACTGGTGGGCTTGAGGCGGTTGAGCTGCGTCTCGGCGCCGTTGGCCCACTCCAGCAGGCCGAAGACGCCGCCGCAGCGCTCCATGAACTGCAGCATCAGCTCCAGGTCCTCCAGCCGCTCCGAGACCAGCCAGAGGAGGTGCTCGTAGCGCTGGTTGGTGTCCGCCACCATGTGGTCCGCCTCCGTGTCGCCTGGAGGAAGGGGGTAGAGGAGGTTGGAGGACGGGAGGCGGAGAAGTGAGGCGCGATTCATAGAATCATCTCGCCAAGCCAAAACATCACTTTTTGTTTTACGCCAAGTCAAGAATAGCTTAATACAAGTCAGAGATTTAAAATGTTGTTTGCGTTGATGAGAATGCAATTTAATGAGGGTTTGCCCTGCTCGACGTAATAAACACTGAGCAAAGGAATACATGTGTATGTGATGCTAGCCACTGAGGGAAACTGGACTCGCCTTTTGGGTTTGGTTCTGTTGTCTTTATTTCTGTTAGTGACCAAGGGAAAAATAACACACTATGTATTCAGTCTTCGGCACGTAACAGAGTGATGACGTTTTTCCCAAGGCCCGCAAAATTCGAAAACAAACACAAGAGGGCGCCTTGCAATTAATTTAAATAAACGCAATACATTATGTCTGTCACATGTACATTGTATTTCCAAGCCAAAAATCAGAAATCTGTTGTCAAGAGCTTGTGAAAAGTGATAATTTTTAACCCCCCCCCAAAAAAAAAAGGGGGAATGATTCTTCCAAAATAGGAATGATTGGCAGCTATGTGGTGTGATTTGGGGTCTTAGAACAAGAGGGGAAAGAGAAGGAGAAGGGTTTTGGACGTACGATCCTCGATGAACTTTGGCTCCTCGAAGACGCGGCGGTCGATGGGCTTGGTCAGGTCCAGCTCGGTGGAGCGATAGTGAGGCCGGGTGGCAATGTTGATCTCCGTCTCGTAGATCATCTTGTCATAGATGGCTCCCAGGCGAGCGTTCTCCGTCACCTTGGGCTTGTAGTCCTTCACCTCCGTCTGGAAAGGCTGCGAGACGAGTGAGAAGGACGAGGGGGAGTTGGGGGAGAGAGAGGGAGAGAGGAGGGGCAGAATGAATGCAGGGGATAAGTATTCACCTTTTCCACAGGATTTTCTGCCGGCCAGAGTAAAAGTCTTGGATTGTCGGCTGTACTTGATGCGTTGTTAGCACTGTGTGCTCAGCGCTTTGCCCAAATGCCTGGTGATTTGCGTCACAGAGAAATGGAATTCAAAGATGGGGGTTTGCCCTACTCGACGTGTAGTTAGCACTGAATGCTCATTTCTTTGCCCAAATGCCTGGTGATTCGCGGCAGTGAAAATGAAATTCAACAAAGGTTTGCCCGATTTGACTAGTCTTTAGCACTCAATGCTCTACACTTTACTTGATGATATGGTTACTCGCATCAGTGAGAATGTCAGTCAATGAGGGTTTTTTCTGTTTGCCTTTGAGAAAGGTCCTACTAGGGTCGAAAACGTCAGGCCCTCTAACTTTTGAGACTATTCTGTTATGAGGTGCCACAGCGAGAGATTTCTCGTGCACCGTCCTCCGCCACGACCTCCGTCAATACCTTGACTTCCTCGATCTGCGACTGCAGCAGGCGAGTGTCGCGGGCCACCGGCGACATCTGGCCCACCTTGCGCTCCTGGCTGCCGACCCAGTTGTTGACGTCCTTCATGAAGGTGAAGAAGGTCTTCTGAGCGGCGGACCGCTCCTCGTGGTGCTTGGTCC
Source organism: Luidia sarsii (assembly GCA_949987565.1). Lineage (NCBI taxonomy): Eukaryota > Metazoa > Echinodermata > Asteroidea > Paxillosida > Luidiidae > Luidia > Luidia sarsii. The sequence continues at coordinate 11,737,352 of OX465119.1, read as the reverse complement.
TGGACACGGAGGGCGGGAAGGTCGGAGGTCAGAGGTGAGTCAAAGAAGATGAGGAGGAGGATGGACCTAGAAGGGACTAAGGGTCTACTCCAAAACTTCTTGGCAAGTTTCGGATCGCATTTTGTTTAAACATCCCTGCTCAGCCATTTTTTGCTCAATTCCCTGTCATCTGTGTCCCTTTTCCTCTCCCCACCACCCATCTGTTTTTTCTACTTTGTCTCTCTGCCTTTGAGAAAGGTCCTGCTAGGATCAAAACCTCAGGCCCTCCTAATTTTTGAGATATGCATTTTGGTCATTTCATTCAGTAAGCTGTTTGCAACATTTTTGCATTTAAATTTTTTTTTTTTTTACTTTTTTGAAGTTCACGAAAATACCACTGGACTGGACCGAGATTTGAACCCCGGCGACTGGTTTGAAAAATCAGAGCTCTACTATGCCTCTGAGCAATCTAGCCCTTACATGGGCGGCCTCTCCAAATGGGGTGCAAGTAAAATGCATTTGACCCTTTGTCATATCAATTTATCAAAATCACAAAGATGATTAGCTGGAGGACCGATGTTCAAATCCCATTCGAGCCAATTTGTTTTTTGTTTTTTTTTTATTCCAGTAGTTTTTTCATTTTGGATTTTGTGTGTAATGATAAAGTGTTTTCCTTCTTTCCTTCAGACAATGGACAGAGGGCAGTGTCCAGGCATGCTCAGACCACCCCCCATCCCTCCACGGCCCTACCTCTTGGCCAGGGCAGTGTCTAGGCAGTCCCAGTTCAGCTCAATGTTGGCCATCATGGTCTTGATCTCCGAGACGTCAGTGGCCTTGGGGTGACGCATCAGCTCCTCAGCAACCTCGTGGATGTGCTCGTACAGACGCCGATGGTCGTCCATCTCTGTCTTGTACTTCTACAAGTCCCCCCCCAAAAAAAATTAAAGATTTTTTTTTTTTAATCCAACATGGCCATGAATAGGGGTGGATTTCATGAAGCCTTACGATGCATCGTAACAAGTTGAAAAGAGCCAATTTGAAGATTTGAAGGTTTGCATGGTGAAAATACCAAGTGGGAGGTTTGCATTGGCACCATGTAACACATCTCTTTCGAGAAGGAGTGTGTGGCTCTAAAAAAGAGCCGGTAACTCAGACTAGATAGGATTTGAAGGTTTGCATGGTGGAAGTACCAAGTGGAAGGTTTGCGGTGACACCGTGTAGCACTTATCTTTTGAGAAGGAGTGTGTGGCTCTAAAAAAAGAGCCGGTAACTCAGACTAGATAGGATTGGAAGGTTTGCACGGTGGAAGTACCAAATAGGAGGTTTGTGGTGACACCATGTATGTACATCATCTCTTAAGAGAAGCAGTATGGCTCTGAAAAGGGCCGGTAAGTCAACCTATGGGATAGATACGATTTGAAGGTTTGCATGGTGGAAGTACCAAGTGGAAGGTTTGCGGTGACACCGTGTAGCACTTATCTTTTGAGAAGGAGTGTGTGGCTCTAAAAAAAGAGCCGGTAACTCAGACTAGATAGGATTGGAAGGTTTGCACGGTGGAAGTACCAAATAGGAGGTTTGTGGTGACACCATGTATGTACATCATCTCTTAAGAGAAGCAGTATGGCTCTGAAAAGGGCCGGTAAGTCAACCTATGGGATAGATACGATTTGAAGGTTTGCATGGTGGAAGTACCAAGTGGAAGGTTTGCGGTGACACCGTGTAGCACTTATCTTTTGAGAAGGAGTGTGTGGCTCTGAAAAGAGCCGGTAACTCAGACTAGATAGGATTGGAAGGTTTGCATGGTGGAAATACCAAGTGGGAGGTTTGCGGTGACACCATGTACATCATCTCTTAAGAGAAGGAGTATGGCTCTGAAAAGGGCCGGTAAGTCAACCTATGGGATAGATAAGATTTAAAGGTTTGTATGGTGGAAATACCAAGTGAAGGTTTGCGGTGACACCATGTATATCATCTGATGAGAGAAGGAGTGAGGCTCTGAAAAGTTTCTGGAAGCTTGTACTCACCGCAAACCTCCTGCTTGATTTTACAGTCTATGGAATCAAATCGTGCATCGATAAATTGCTTGAATAATTGATCAAATAAAAATCAGGTTAAGAGTTCTTTGTGGTGGGGGAAGTGAGTCCGAGATGCTATGCTCGTGCACCGCGTGGGACATATCTCCTTCTTTGAGTGTGTGTGTGCTTCAAGTCAAACTATCGAATCAATCGATGCGTCTACTGGTGGACCCTACCCCCAACTCACCCTGAGCTGGTCGCCGACCGCCTGCAGGTCCTGCTCCATGAACTTCTTGCTCTCCGTGTGCTCCAAGACGGGCAGCAGCCAGTCCTCCAGCTCGTCCACCAGCTTGTCAAAGTCGTTCAGGCGCTCCTTCAGGCTGCCCATCTGCTTGCCGTGCTCCACGGTCGTGTCCTTGACCTGTTCCCCCCGAGAAAACACGACCGACGAGAGAATCAAAGTGATGAGCAAACAAATAGTGCAAAGAGCTCTATACTGACTTGAATGAGCAAAATGCAAATCTCAAAAATGATCCTAGCAGGACCCTTGCCTATGTTCTGATCCTAGTAGGGCCTTCCTCAAAACTTTGATCCTAAAAAACAAGATCTTCCTTAAAGTTCTAGCAGGATCTTCTCAACATTTTGATCCCATACAGGAACTTCCTCAACTGTTCGACGGCCTCTTCACGTACCTTGTTGTAGCGGGCATGCAGGTCGTTCAGCTTGGTCTGGATGACCTCAGCCTCCACGGGGTCACACTGCTGGACGAAGCTGGAAGCACGGTTGACGCACTCCTCGATCATCATGTGCTTGGCCGTGATGTCCTCGTTGATCAGCTGATTGGGGCGAGGGGAGTGGGATCGAGGGGATTAGCTGCCATGAGGGATCTGATGGCGGGGTGTTTTTACTGCGAGTGACGATTAACGTGAAGATAATCCGATAATCGGGTGGAGATAATCCAGTTATCACCCTCAGTCAAAAAATTATCAATTATCAATTTTCAGAAATCAGCCAGTTTTCAGAAATCAGCCTGTTTTCAGAAAAATCAGCCCGTTTTTTAGACAATTATCCTGCTTTCAGAAAATTATCCTGCTTTCAGAAAATTATCCTGTTTTCTGAAAATCAGCCTGTTTTCAGTAAATCAACCTGTTTTCATTAATCAACTTGTTTTTAGAAAATAAGCCAATTTTCAGAAAAATCTGCCCATTTTCAGAAAATCATCTGGTTTTCATAGTCCATCTTGATCTACTAGGCTTGGTGATAGGACGGGATAGGATGGGATAGGATGGGATGGGATGGGATGGGATGGAATGGGATGGGATGGGATGGGATGGGATGGGATGGGATGGGATGGGATGGGATGGGATGGGATGGGATGGGATGGGATGGGATGGGATGGGATGGGATGGGATGGGATGGGATGGGATGGGATGGGATGGGATGGGATGGGATGGGATGGGATGGGATGGGATGGGATGGGATGGGATGGGATGGGATGGGATGGGATGGGATGGGATGGGATGGGATGGGATGGGATGGGATGGGATGGGATGGGATGGGATTAGACCCAGCCCTCTCTTCTCCTCTCCCTCTGACTCCAACTCACGTCTCCCTGTTGCAGCTGCTGTTGCATGGGATCCTTCTTGACCACCACCACGGTGCCCTTGTCCATCTTGTGCACGTCCTTCTCGGTGCCGTCCAGCCAGCTCATCAGGTCGTTCAGGTTGTCGTGCATGGACTGCGACTGATCCAGCGCCTCCTGCAGCAGACGCTGGCGGTCGTTCAGCTGAGCGTCCAGGTTCTTGTACCGGTCAACAATGTCACCTTGGAAAGGGAAGAGGAACAAACAGAATGAGGTAATTGAGATGGAGATCAAACAAATTGAAAGAAAATTCGAAACAAATTAGGAGGGACTGAAAAAAGGTCCTGCCAGGATCGAAAACGTCTGCAGCCGATTTCAAGAAAAGTTGCGTAAGTTACGCATCGTACAAATGTTGCATAAGTCTTGCGGCACATTGGCTCTTTTCTGCAGTATTTAGCAAAGGCAGCAAAATGTTGCGTAAGATACACAACAAAATGTTGCATACGCAACATTTGAAGTTTCGTGAAATTGGCTGCAAGCCCTCCTAAATTTTATATTCGGTCATTTTAGTCAGTTAATCAGTTTGTAACATTTTCGCACATTACTAAAATAAAGGGAAAAAACTCACTGGAAACTTTGTTTTTCAAATGGCAAAGAAAACTTTGACTGGACTGGGATTTGAACCCGAGACCTCTGGATTATCGTACCAGTGCTCTTCCATCTGAGCTATCCAGCCCTCAGATGGTGGCCTCCCAAATAGTCAACTAGTCTTTGCCGGGGTGGGGGCGCCAGTCAGAAGTAAATCAACCATTAACTGCTGTATATCTCCAGGGATCACATCCCCGCTTTCACTCAGATGCAAACAACCAATTGTTGTTAACCTGGCTACAGTGGCTCGGGGATCACACAAAGTGGATGCAGCTTTTTCTTGGAATTTGTGTAAAATGTATCGAGTGTGAAAACATGAAAGCAGAGAACAATCATGATCCCAAAACACAACAAAATCCAAGTGGAAGGTTTGCGGTGACAGCAAACGGTATCTCTTCTCTTACGAGAAGGAGTGTGGCTCTGAAAAGAGCCGGTAACTCAACGTTTCGGGCAGTGTGTACTCTTCCCGTCATCAGGAGACTGCTCCTTCTGAAAAGAGATGCATTACATGGTGTGACTGCAAACCTTCCGCTTAATATTTCCACCACGCAAACCTTATCAAGTCTTATCCAACAATACCTGTCTTGCGCTGGACAGCGTTGTTGACGCTGGGCTGGAGCTTGACCAGCTCCTGGCCGTAGTCCTCCACCCTGTCCACGTCGATGCGTCGCGTCTTGACGCCCTTGCGGAAGATCTCCAGCTCGTCCAGCTGCCGCTTGATGGTGCCTGTCTCGGCGCCCACGGGCTTGAGCAGGAGCTCGCGCAGCGTCTCCTCCGCGGTCTGCTCCCAGGCCTCCGTGGCGTCGGCCTGGTCCCGGTAGCGCTTGTGCTGCTCCAGGAGGCGGGCCAGGCGACGGCCGTGGCCGAAGGTGTCGGCCTTCAGGCGCTCGTAGCGCGTCTCCAGGTCCTCCATGATGCGCCGGAGCTGGTCGGCGTCCGGGCCGTCGGCGAAGCCGGCCCGCTGGAGCTGTCCCTTCTGGACGCGCTTGCGGAACTCGTCCAGGAACTCTTTGTATTTCTGTTCCGCGAATGACCACACAAAAATGCACAGTGAGATGGTGTGTAGATAAGTAAACGCAAAAAAAAAAAAACAGAAAAAAGAATGGAAAAATTGGCAAAGAAAAGTTTGACTCGACCAGGACTTGAAACCGAGACCTCTGGATTAACATACCAGTGCTCTTCCATCGGAGCTATCCAGCCCTTGGATGGTGGCTTTCAAAAATAGTCAAGTAGTCTTTACCGGGATGGGGGTGCCAGTCAGAAGCAATTCAACCATTAACAGCCACCCTTCTTGATGTATTTGTCGCAAAATTAATCTTAAGTGCAGATAAAACCTGAAGGTTTGCATGGTGGAAGTACCAAGTGGAAAGTTTGCGGTGACACCATGTAACACCTCAATGTTGAGTTACCGGCTCTTTTCAGTGCCACACTCCTTCTGGAAGGAGAAGCTTTACATGGTGTCACCGCAAACCTACCACTTGATCTTCAGTCTGACATGACTCTGGTATTCAGGGTTAAGGGAGTAAAGTTGAGCCCCCCCTCAACGCTCCCCCCCCCCCTCCTCACCTTGGCCGAGCTGCGGAAGGTCCGGACGGCCTTGCTCAGGTACTTGAGGTCTGCCGAGTGGGTGACCACGTCGTCCGTGAAGTTCTGGTGCTCCTCGGCCAAGCGGCTCAGCTGGTCGTAGTTGTCGCTGGCCACATCCGAGAGGGTCGCCATCTGCCTCTCGGCATCCTCCAGCCAGGTGGTGAACTCACCTGAGGAGAGAGGAGGAGGAGGAGGAAGGAGAGAGGGGGTGCTTTCAATGATCACGGCAGCATTGTCAAAAGAGTGAATACAAAGTGAAAAAAAAAGGACAGTCATGGATAAGATTTGAAGGTTTGCATGGTGGAAAAACCAAGTGGAAGGTTTGCGGTGACACCATGTAACACATCTCCTTTGAGAAGGAAGGAGTGTGGCTCTGAAAAGTGCGGGTTACCGGCTCTTTTCAGAGCCACACTCCTTCTCGAAAGAGAAGCACTACATTGTGTCACCGCAAACCTCCCACTTGGACAGTCTTGGTTTTTAACCAATGATCTAAGCAAGAAACTGAGGTTCAACCAAAAAGAGATTAACAATAACAATTCAATCATTGGCACTTAAAGACTAAACACAGACAAGGAACATGCTCAAGCTTTTGAAGTCTCATCTACATGTACTTCACCAGATGCACTACAATAAAGTGGTTGTAGCTACAAACACTTGGGGGCTTAGTCAGTCTATCTGTAGGTTTTTGATTCATCTGTTTGACTAACACAACTTTTGCTGCACAACAAAGTAAGAGAAAGGCAGACAGAAACGGACGGGTGAGACGTACCACAGCCTTCCTCGATCTTGTCCAGCTCCTGCACGCCGTAGTCCAGCGTGTTGCTGCGGTCGGTGGTGCTGCGGCTGATCTTGTCGTAGCGCGACTTGAGGTCCTCCACGTCGTCCTCCAGGTCCTGCTTGTCGCTGGGCGCCATCTTGTCACCCTTGACCTTCAGGAGGGCCAGGGCGTCCTGGCAGACTTGCAGGACGTCCTCGCTGCGGCCGTGGATCTCACCGGTGATGTCCTTCAGGAGGAGGGGAGGGGAGGGAGGAAGAGGAAAGAGATGCTTATAGGAAGGAAGCAAACCTTCTGGTCAGCGTTTTAATCAAGCTCTTCTATTTTTAATCAAACAAAGGAAGATTTTTCAATCTCTTTTTAATCAAACAAAGAAAACAAGGAGTGTCTGACTAGGATTTTTTTCTCTTTCTTCATTTTTTTTTCCATTTTTTTTCCCATTTTTTTTTTTACTAAATTGAAAAATTGGCAAAGAAAACTTGGACTTGATCGGAACTTGAACCCAAGACCTCTGGATTAACGTATCAGTGCTCTTTCATCTGAGCTACCAAGCCCTTAGATGGTGGCCTTCCCTGATAGTCAACTAGTACCTGTTGGTCCGTCTCCTGCCGCTTGAGTTCGTCCGTGGTGTCCTTCATGGGCTTCTGGGCGGAGAGCTGCTCCTCCTTCTCACGGACCCACTTCAGGAGGTCCTTGAGGGCTTCCTTGACCATCAGCAGCTCCATGCCCAGGTTGGACTGGTGAGTGGGGAAGCAGGAAGGTGCAGCGATTAAGGCATGCTCGGCAATCATTAGATCAAGGGAGGTCAGAGGAGAGCTAACTCACAAAACTAAATTGTGCATTGTGTGCTGCCTAGGAATGACTCGATACTTTCAAGGGAGGGATGGCATCGGCACCATTTTCTCCCAATCCCTCCCTCACAATCTTTCCCAGTCCATCCCGATTTATTTGACCGGTCATAATCCTTACCAATCTCCTCACAATGCCCTCCCCCTATCCTTTATAATCCCTCCCAATTGCAACCAATCTCTCCAAATCAGAACCAATCCATCCCAATCTCCACCCAATCCTTCCTAATCTCCTCCCAATCTGCTCAAATCTCCTCCCAATCCTTCCTAATCTCCTCCCAATCTCTTCTCAATCCTCAATCCCTCCCATCTCCTCCCAATCCATTCAAATCTCTTTCCAATCTTCCCCAATCTATTCTCATTCCTTCTCAATTCCTCCTAATCCACCCAATCCATTCCAATCTCCTACCAATCCTTCTCATGTCCCTTCCAAGCCCCCCCCCCCAATTCGTTCCAATCTCCTTCCAAACCCTCCCATGCTATCTATCCCAATGTCAGCCCTCCACAAACACCTCCCCTCCTCCCGTCCTCCCTCACTCCTCACCTGCTCCTCCTGCTGCAGGTTGATGCTGTGGATCTCCGTCTCCGTCTCCTTGACGACCTGCTCCGAGATGACCCAGACCTGGTCCAGGTAGCGGCGGAGTTCGTTCATGCGACGCTGGAGTGTCTCAATCTGCTCGGGGGAGAGCTTCTCCTTGTTCAGGCGCAGGTAGGCCTCTGCCTCGCTGATGGCCTCCTGGATCGTCTCCCTCTGGTCACGGATGTTGGTCTGGATGGTCTGGGAGAGGCGGAGGGTAGGAAGGAAGGGGTGACACGTTAGGACAGGCAGGTGCATAATTAGAGTGAGAACCAGTGCGTCATGCATTCTGTAGCCTAAATCATCACCAACGCCATCATCATCATCATTATCACCATTGTCAATACTGTCAACATCACCACCAACACCACCACCAACACCAACACCATGATGGCATGGCTGGCTGATAATCCACGCCCGTATTCATCGACATCCCCCGGCAACGCCGATAGCAATCCTCAGGACGGCCTCCCTAAATCTGTTTGACTCCCAAATCGAACAAGCAAGAGGAGTTGATTTTCTTTCCTCTACCCTCTAAGATTGACTCCTGCATTCAGGCGAACAAGCATCAAACCTTCGTCTCTCAAACCTTCGACTCCCAAATCGGACGAGAGTTATCAAATTTTTCTTTTTGGTTTCTTCCCAGCAATGCTGATAACAATCCGAAGGGCGGCCTTTCAAAATCTGTCTGAAGCCCAAATCTTTACCTCCAAAATTGGACGAAGAACTGTTTGGAAGGTTTGCAGTGACACGATGTAGCTCTTCTCTTTCAAGAAGGAGTGTGGCTCTGAAAAGAGCCGGTAACTCAGACTAGATAGGATTGGAAGGTTTGCATGGTGGAAGTACCAAGTGGAAGGTTTGCAGTGACACCATGTAGCACTTCTCTCTCAAGGAGTGTGGCTCTGAAAAGAGCTGGTAACTCAGCCTAGATAGGATTTGAAGGTTTGCATGGTGGAAGTACCAAGTGGAAGGTTTGCAGTGACACCATGTAGCAATTCTCTCTCAAGGAGTGTGGCTCTGAAAAGAGCCGGTAACTCAGACTAAATAGGATTGGAAGGTTTGCACGGTGGAAGTACCAAGTGGAAGGTTTGCGGTGACACCATGTAGCTCTTCTCTTTCAAGAAGGAGTGTGGCTCTGAAAAGAGCCGGTAACTCAGACTAGATAGGATTTGAAGGTTTGCATGGTGGAAGTACCAAGTGGAAGGTTTGCAGTGACACCATGAAGCTCTTCTCTCTCAAGGAGTGTGGCTCTGAAGAGAGCCAGTAACGGGGGGTTCCTTCCCGCCTACCTTGATGTCGTCCATGTCCTGGGTCAGCGAGTCGATGTCCTTGCCGCCGCGCTTCTTCTGGTTGATCTTGTCGTCCATGCTGATGACCCACTCCTGGGTGTCGATCAGCTGGTTGTTGATGGAGTGGTACTCGCTCAGGAGCTCCAGGAGATCCCGTCGGCCGGTCAGGCGCCTCAGGAGGTCCTCGTAGCGGTGACGGACCACCTGGGTCTCCTCGAGGATCGGCGACGACTCTGGCACCGGAGCGGAAAGAGGGAAGACACCGACAACAAATCCAGAACGTCAGCCACAAAGCTGTAGGAGCACCAACAGTCTTATCTCAAACAGGTTTTAATTAATTGAAAAATTGGTAAAGAATTTTTTGGTCAGTAAGCAGTATGCAACATTTGTGCACATTGCCTCGATAATAAATGCGATTATTTGGGAAAAGTCTCACTCATTGTGGGGTCCAAATCGCGGTTCAAATCCCACTAAAAAAATCTATGTCTATTGTGTCCACACACACACACACAAAATCGCAATCCAGATAACGGAGTTTATTTGGAGAAAGAAGACACATAGGCCTACCCTCTTGCAATTGATCTATGTTATCTATCTTTTTGTTTATTATTGCTATATAATGTATTTTTATTTATTTATTTTTTTTATTTCTATCTATTTATTTATTTTATTTATTTCTATTTATTTGTATATCTTTTTTTCATATCTAATATTCATTATTATAATGATGTATTATTAATTTCTGTAATTGGTATATTTGGCATATTTGTAATTTACTTGTGCAATAATTCTTTTTCCATATGTATATTTTATATTTTTTGTTTTCTGTCATCCAATTAGTTTGGAGAGCCCCCTGACAGAAACTAGTTTCTTTTGGGCAATCCTGCGGGAGTTAATTGGATGTTGTTTCTGTTATTGTTGCTGTTGTTTTTTGTTTGTTTGTTTGTTTGTCTGGTTTTTTTTTATTTATCTATTTCTGTTTTCCACTTTATTCTTACTTGAGTGTGCTGTGATGTGAATGCTGTACATGTGTCCCCCAAAATGAAATAAATATAAAATATATAAATATTAAGGGACCCAATGACACACCTTCCAGGAAGCTGGGGTCCAGCTGCTCCTCCACCATCCTGGGTCGGAGCCTCTCCCCGGGCCGACGTCGCTGCCCCACCGTGGTGGAGCGCGGGTGCGGCAGCACGGACAGCGGCGACTCCGTCTCCTTGACCAGCTTGTCCAGGCCGGCGCCCAGCTCGCACACGTCGTCCACCTGCGGCTCGTAGGCCGCCACTTCCTCGGCCACTGGCCGCACCTCCCGCAGCTGCAGCTGGATGGTGCCAGGGTCCTTGGAGACGGCCTGCAGCTGGTTGACGCGCTTCTCCGTGTTGTCCAGCCAGTAGCTGGTGTCCTTGTGGGCTGCCTGGTACTTCTTGGTGGCCGCCTGGCGCGCTTCATGCTGCAGCGTCCTGCCAAAAAAAAAAAAAAAAAAAAGTGCTATACAAAAATGTTGCAAACTGCTTACAGACTAAAATTACCAAAATGTAAATCTCAAAATTTAGTGGGCCTGACGTTTCGATCCTAGCAGGACCTTTCTCACAGGCAGAGAGGCACTTTGCCTTTGAGAAAGGTCCTGCTACATTTTGTAGGATCGAAACGTCGGGCACACTAAATTTTGAGAAAAACAAAAAACAACGGCAGAAGCTGTGAAGGAGACAGACTATTTCAGAGACTATTTCAAAGACATTTTTCTGCAGAAATTGATCGCTGTTAAAAACATGATTGACGGCTTTCTTGCCATGATGTCCCAAGAATAAATGGACAAAGATGAGGGAGTCAGAGAAATTAGCCATGAAGGAAGGAGACATTGACCCCCCCCCCCCCCCCCAAGTTGCCAGTATGTTTTTCAGCAGGTGATCGGGCAAAGCACTGGGAATGCAGTGCTAATCGTACAGTCGGGTAGGGAGTAAACCCCTCACTGTATTATTTCCTCTCACCTCTTCTCCTGGACGTCCTCCAGTGCCTCCCAGTTGGTGTCCACGCTGTCCAGGACCTTCTGGACGTAGGTGGTGTCATTGCCCCTGGGGTGACTGAGAAGGTCTTCCCCTAGCTTGTGGACCTTGGCAAGCTGCGGACGATGGTTCTCCACTTGACGCGTAGCATCCTGGAGGAGGAGAAGGAGGAGGAGGAGGAAGAAGAGGAGGAGGAGGAGGAGGGGGAGGAGGAGGAGGAGGGTAAGGAGGAGGAGGAGGGGGAGGAGGAGGAGGAGGAGGAGGAGGAGGAGGAGGAGGAGGAGGAGGAGGAGGAGGAGGAGGAGGAGGAGGAGGAGGAGGAGGAGGAGGAGGAGGAGGAGGAGGAGGAGGAGGAGGAGGAGGAGGAGGAGGAGGAGGAGGAGGAGGAGAGGGAGGAGGAGGAGGAGGAGAGGGAGGAGGAGGAGGAGGAGGGCGAGGAGGAGGAGGAGGAGGAGGGCGAGGAGGAGGAGGAGGAAGAGGAGGAGGAAGAGGAGGAGGAAGAGGAGGAGGAAGAGGAGGAGGAGGATAGAAGTCAAATGATTAACAATAATTTCGATATTTGCATCTGATCATTCATATCCTGAAAATCACCAATAAAAAGGCCAATAAATAGTGGGACTGCCAGTGAGCACTTACGCAACCGAGAGATTTGATTGAAAGTTTCACAGCAGGGGTGCAGTTTTTAGGGTTTTAACAGATAAAATTGAGCAGTTTGAGATACCAGTTTGACACAAAATTATAAAAAAAGAAAAAGAAAAAAAATAAATCACGCCATTTCCGGAGATCCTAAAAAAAAAAATCATGCTAGTTTTGGAAATCAAGAAATTTACGGAGGTCTTACATCCTTTAGACCAAACTGCCCTGTGATTAGCGATTCCAAATTTTTCGGGCCCCCTCTCCCTCAACCCCTTCTCCCTCTACCCCTTCACCCCCTTCCTATTGACCCCTCACCCCCTCCCTCACTTACAGTCAGCTTGCTCTGTACGTGGGGCAGCTCGTCCTGCATGAAGCGGCGAGACTCCAGTCCCTCCAGCAGAGGCAGCTCCCAGGCCTCCAGCGAGTCCACCTCCCGCTCAAACTCTGTCAGCTTGTCGGTCAGGTCGGCCAGCTGGCCGGCGTGGCGGCGGGCCGTCTGGTCCACCCCGGCGAAGCGGTCCTGGACCTCGGCCATGCGGCTCTGCAGGGCCTCGGCCACCTTGGGCTCGCTGGTGCGCGCCAGCTTGGCCACGGCGTCGCTCAGGTCCTGCACCACCGGGCTGTGGTTGTCGATGTCCGTCTGGAAGACCTGTCGGTGGAGAACCAAACAGAAGGAATGAATTTGTGTGGTTGTCAATGTCCGTCTGGAAGACCTGTCAGTGGAGAACCAAACAGAAGGAATGAATTTGTGTGGTTGTCAATGTCCGTCTGGAAGACCTGTCGGTGGAGAACCAAACAGAAGGAATGAATTTGTGTGGTTGTCAATGTCCGTCTGGAAGACCTGTCGGTGGAGAACCAAACAGAAGGAATGAATTTCTTGTCAATGTCAACCGCTGGCCGCTGATCTTTGAGAATCTTCGCAGAGGAGACGACTCCCCCCGGACCAGTAATCATTTTCTCCTCGGACCATTGGCCGCTGAATTTGCAAATCGCTGGTTCTCTTCGCAAAGGAAATGACTCCCAGGACAGGTAAGTATCAGAAATTGCGAACACCTTCGCGAAGAACCGTTCGCACAAAATCAATCGGGAATAGTGAAAATACGGTACTGTATCCATTAATCAATCAAGCAATCAAGTTTTGATCAATCAGTCAATCGCTCCTTTACCTTGCAGTTCTGGGCGCACTCCTGGAGTGGCTCACGCTCCACCTTGACCACGGTGCCCTTGTCTTGGACGTGGGCTTCCTTCTCCGCCTGGTCCAGCCACTTGAGCAGCCCGTCCAGGCTGTCCTGGACGCTGCGGGAGCGGCCCAGCGCCGCCCGCAGGCTGTTCAGCCGCTCGCCGATCTGGCCGTGCAGGTCGTTGTAGCGCTGATCCACGCCGTCCGCCGTCCGGCCCACGCCGGGGGCCAGCTGGGGCTGCACCTCGCACAGCGACTTTCCCGTGTCCTTGACGGCGTCGATCTCGTCCGAGAAGTGCACCACGTCGTCGTAGAAGACCTGAACGGAAGACAACGGGAAACATTCAGACGTCCAAATGGGAGAGGCCTTTACCTGGACCAACCAGTTTGGGGATCTTGTTCAGATGCTGCTTGCCAGTAGCTCTAACCCAAACACAGAATTACGGTATCACTCAGACACTAAAAAAAACCAGGTGCGTCCGCAAGGGCTTTTCAAACTTCAGGCTCGCACTTTTTGTGAGACCACATAATGTAAAGCATAATGGATTCATATCCAATTTGGAGATCGAGGAATAGGGTACAGTGTACCTCCAATTCAATGAGGGTTTGACCAACTCGACGTAATAGACACCGACTGTCCAGTACTTTGCCCGATGCCTGATTTCAGGCAACTTGGGCGGGATTCGAACCCGCGACTCCCACTTTCTAGTGCAGACGTCTTAACCACTTGACCATCGAGCTGGTCGAGGTCGTGTGTCGAATTCGCACATTGTATAGTGACAGGTACCACTTTGCATCATAGATATAAAGCGTGATGTTTATGTAACACGATGAATACCTTCAGGTCGTCGATCTGCTTCTGGATCTCAGAGGCCTCAGCCGGCATGGGTTTGCCCAGGAGATCGTCCAGCGTGGTGCGCGAGCTGCCCAGCCACTTGTCGGCCGTGCTGACGGCGTTCTGGTAGCGCTGGAGACGGTCGGCGATGTCCGACAGGTTGTCGGTGAAGCGGACACTGCTGCCCTTCAGGTCGGCGTAGCGCTCGTTCATGTCCGACAGCCGGCTCTGGATCAGGTTGCTGTCCGGCGTCTCCTGGAAGGAGCGGATGAAGTCTCGGGGCATCTTGGTGGCCCGGTACTCGGACAGGTCGCCCTTGTAGGCCTAGAGAACCAAAAAAAGAAAAAAAAGATACATCAATCCACTTCTTCAGGATGTTTTTACATGTAATGTGATACACCAAAATATTGCAAACTGTTAATTTGGGTCCAAATTCATAGAGTTACTTAAGCGTAGGAAATCTGCAAAGCAAGAAACTTCTTCCCTTTAAAACGTGATTGCCAACCACATTTCACTTGATGCTTGCAGTACTTGACTCATGTTCCAATATTGGGTGCTTAACGTGAAATACAAATTGGAACTGGCTGGCAACCTCATTCTACTGAGGACATTTATTCATGCTTAACCCTTTCAGCCCCACTGTCTTTATCTGCATGCAGCCCAGAGTGCGGGTTTTGTTTACACGCACAGTACTCCCCCAGTCCCAGGGTTTGTTTCCACACACAGAGCAAAAATGAAATGTGGCCATCTTCAAGCCCTGTTTTCGAGTTCTGTGAGATTGGGCCCCGTTGAGCGAGGCACTCCGAAAGCCAAACGAGAACCGCCTCCCGCCTCCAGCCTCACCTTGGCGTCGTTGAGGAACTTCTGGCCGGTCATGGTGATGAACTTCAGGTCGCCCTTCTGGTCGTTGACCTCCTCGGTGAAGGCCTTCTGGTCGGCGATCTGGTGGCGCAGCGCCTCCAGGTCCTGGGGCACGCTCTTCTGCGCCTGCTGCAGTCGCCGCTCGGCCGACTCCAGCCAGCCGCCGAAGACCCGGCCCTCGTCCTCGTACTTGTCCAGGTCGTCCCCGCAGTAGCCCTGCTTGTTCAGCCGGCGGTTGGACTGGCCGTTGACGTCGTCGTAGCGACGGCGGACGTCCTCGGCGAGCTTGGTCAGCTTGGCGCGATCGGCGTCGGGCAGACGGTGGCCGCTCTGCTCTAGGAAGCGGCTGGCATCCTTGGCCGTGTTCACGATCGGCTCGTGGTGCTGGACGATGTCCTCGTGGAGAATCTGTGCGCCGTTTGGGTTTTTCGGAGGATAAAAAAAAAAAGCATTTGCAACAGCTTCTTCCCTCTTTCTGCCTCTGTATTGAATTCCGTATTGAATTCCGTTCCTGTTTTCATGTTTTCCCCCAGCCTACGAACTTGCCCCTTTTAATAAAAGGAATGACAATTCCTATCTCCAGCCTTCCTGAGTCACTCTCTATCTCCTTTTATCCTTAGCAGAGGGAAAAAGTGGGATGGAGAGGGCTGGTAGCACGGCATAACTGCCAACTTATCTTTAAAGGAAATTAGGAATACATGTACAGTACTTCTGCTAAGAAAAGAGGTAATAAGCACTGAGCAAAGTATACAGGAATACGTGTGTATTTCCGAGCCAAAAATCGGAAATCAGTTGTCAAGTGCTTGTAAACAAAAAAAAGAGAGGAATGATTCCTCCAAAATAGGAATGGTTGGCAGCTATGGATGCGAGATGGGAGAAGAGATGGGATACGGGATGCGGAATGGAATGCAGGATGGGAAAAGGACGGGACAAGAGGGGACGGGACAGGACGGGAGGAGACAGGCATACCGCGGAATGGGATTTGGGACAGGAAAAGGATGGGATGGGAAAAGGATGGGCCGGGAAAAGGATGGGAGGAGACAGGCATACCGCGGAATGGGATGTGGGACAGGAAAAGGATGGGACAGGACAGGACGGGAGGGTATGAGCATACCGCGGGAATGGGATGTGGGACTGGAAAAGGATGGGATGGGAAAAGGATGGGCCGGGAAAAGGATGGGAGGAGACAGGCATACCGCGGAATGGGATGTGGGACAGGAAAAGGATGGGACAGGACAGGACGGGAGGGTATGAGCATACCGCGGGAATGGGATGTGGGACTGGAAAAGGATGGGATGGGAAAAGGATGGGAGGAGACAGGCATACCGCGGAATGGGATGTGGGACAGGAAAAGGATGGGACAGGACAGGACGGGAGGGTATGAGCATACCGCGGGAATGGGATGTGGGACAGGAAAAGGATGGGACGGGACGGGATGAGCATACCGCGTGCTGGTTCATCTGTTGTTTCAGCGGTCTGGTCTCCTCGCTCAGAGGCTGCTCCGATCCCAGGCCTCGCTCGGCCGTGTCCAGCCAATCAGAGAGCTGGCCCAGGTTGCTCGTCAGCTGCTGACTGCGAGCCTTGAGGGCGTTCTGTCCAGAGAGAAGAGAGAGGAGGAAGAGGAGGGGTGAGGGGTGACAGATGGAGAGCGAGACTTTTCTCACACTCGACTTTGAGCATCTAACTTCGCAAATGTCAAAATAAATTCTTGGTTTGAGCAGGTCTGAGCATTTTGTCTGAGCAGTGAACCAGATGTCTGAAGACTGCAATCTGCAGTTCTCTTTTTCCAAGACGATTTACGATGATTGTCTGAGCGTTGGATTCAAAGAATTGTTTATTTCTGGTCAGTGCAGGGTGTGTTTGCCTCCAAACTGTGGTTCAGTGGCTCTGAACAGAAGAAGCCCTTACGGCGTGGGGTTCGGGGCCCGCTTAAGGGCCCTAAACATTGTGGATTATAGACGCTCTGTGGTGCAATCTGAGCCCATTTCTGACCACTTGAACCATCTTTTTATAAAGCAAAACATCATCATTTGAATATCATTTTTGAGTTTTCAGTCGTTTAATCAGTGTCAAAGGTATTGGAAATTGCACGGTATTGGAAATTGCCTGACATTTACCGGTAGCATATGATGTGTTACTACTGGCGGTAGCATATTTTTTATTTTAAGACTATAACGGGAACAAAATCTGACAAAACCTTCAGCAGCAATACATTTTGTTAACAAAACCTACAAGTACAGGCACTTCATTTTTAATTTTTTTTTTTTTTACATTTTTTTTTTTTTTTCGAACCACGGATCGGAAAAAGTTGGAAATCAAATTATAAGTCGGAATGTCAAAGTTCCAAGGTCGGAATTCCGCCAAAAGAATCTCATCCCTGGTATCAGCACGACAGGACCGGCTGGTTGGCAGCGACCTAACTCACCAGCTCCTCCTGGTCGTTACGCAGCCTGTTCAGCCGTTCCTCGCTCTCCGTCACCTCCAGCGAGCACTTGCGCACCAGCTCGTCGTAACGCTTGCGTAGGTCGTCGCGCAGTCGCTGCAGGAGCTCGCGCTGCTCCGGCGACAGGCGGTGGGCGTTCTGGTTGTAGAAGTTGTCGATGTGCTGGATCATGGTGTTGATTGGTGACTCGTGGTCATCCACATCTTCCACCAGCACCTGCAGGGAGAGGGGGAGGGGGAGAGGGGGAGGAGGGGGAGGAGGGGAGGGGGAGAGGAGGGGAGGGTAAGGGAGGGCAGGGCAGGGGAAGGGAGGGCAGGGCAGGGGAAGGGAGGGCAGGGCAGGGCAGGGCAGGGCAGGACAGGGGGAGGAGGAGGGAGAGGAGGGGAGGAGGGGGAGGGGGAAGGGAGGTGGGGGAGGGGGGAGGAGGGGGAGGGAGGAGGAAAAGGGGAGGGGAGGAGGAGGGGAGGAGGGGAGGGAGGAGAGGAGGGGAGGGGAGGGAGAGGGGGAGATGGCAAAGGGGTCAAAGAGTGAAGAGGAGAAGATGATGAGGGTGGTGTTCCCATAGGGTCTTCAAAAACAAAACAATGGATAGACAATTTGGGCGAAATACAGCACAGTAGATAAGCTTTTGTGTCAATCTTGGAGTGGTCTCCTGACGACACTACTGAGGTAGAAAGTTAATGATTTACTTATTTATGTTGTAGGAGTGTCCCGGTTATTTTTCCTGTTTAGCCAGACGTTTAACTTTAAGATTCCTTCAGGCAGAAGGCTTTATCTTGACACATAAAATTAATTTAAACCAGTATTCCGTTTTCCTGTTCCCAATCATTCCGCTCTCTCTCTCTCGTTTTGGTAATCCGGTCGTTCCCTTCCTGCAGAATCACAGAAGTCCGTTACAGTACACACTGCCTGAAATGGTTGAGTCACCAGCTCTTTTCAGAGCCACACAAAAAACACCACTGAAGATAGTTGGAATCAAGCGGTCTCTACAACGTCGAGTTACCACTCAGGTTTTTTTTCAGGATCACACCTCTTCCGTTAAGAGACTTTATACATGGTGTCACCGCAAACTCTCCTACATTAACAGACCATGAGTTAAAGAGACAAATACAACAAGGATTACATGCAGGAAACGCCAGGCCAGCAGTAAATGCCGGGAAAAGAAAAAAGTTCACCTAATAACTGTGGCCCTAGGTCCTCCGTTTCCGAATGCTACTCGTGTGTTGTGCTCTCCCTAAGGCCGTGTCCGAAAAGGGGGTTCCAGAGCTTCGGCTAGGGCTATTGTCTTCGTGTATTTCTAATAGGGGGGAGACCTAGACCTAGCTCTAGAGGCCTTAGTCTGGTTATCGTTCATCCGTTAGACTAGCCGCGGTCACCGTCGCAGCTCCTACCTTGAAGTTGTCAATCTCCCGCTGCAGCGTGTCAATGTCGTTGCTGGTGGGCCTCTGCTTGTCCAGCTTGGAGTCCATGGTTATGGCCCAGGACAGCAGGTCGTTGCCTTCGTCGTTGTGGCGCACCAATTCCTGCATCAGTTCCAGGTCCTCAAGACGGAACTGAATGTTCTTGCTCAGTCCTCGTAGCGCTGGTTGGAGTTGTTGGAGCGCTGGGTCACCTCAGACTCTGGCAGGGGTTGAGAGAGAGGGAGAGATTGTGAGAGGAAGATTGGGAGAGAGAGAGAGAGAGAGAGAGAGAGAGAGA
>OX465119.1:11523174-11718196 GCA_949987565.1 Luidia sarsii | reverse complement strand
GGATGCTGGATGCTTGTGAAAGTGACAATGTTAACCCATTCAGTGACCGTGTCTATTTGTGTCCGTGTTCTTAGTGTGATTGGAGATCATTGCCTGGGTTCTTTGCTGTACTCTAAATGGATTCCAGTGTACACAAACTCTATGTCTACCCTCTATCCAGCAGCTGAACCCAATCAATAAGGGTGGCACAATTCAAATGTGAAGAGAAATTGAGAGGAATTGAAAGGAACTGAAGAGAGGAGAGGAGAGGAGAGGAGAGGAGAGGAGAGGAGAGGAGAGGAGAGGAGAGGAGAGGAGAGGAGAGGAGGAGAGGAGAGGAGAGGAGAGGAGAGGAGAGGAGAGGAGAGGAGAGGAGAGGAGAGGAGATGAGAGGAGAGGAGAGGAGAGGAGAGGAGAGGACATGACAGGACAGGACAGGACAGGACAGGACAGTAGAGGAAAGGACAGGACAGGACAGGACAGGACAGGACAGGACAGGAGAGGAGAGGAGAGGAGAGGAGAGGAGAGGAGAGGAGAGGAGAGGAGAGGAGAGAACAGGAGGGCAGAGGAGAGGAGAGGACAGGAGAGGACAGGAAAGGACAGGAGAGGACAGGAGAGGACAGGACAGGAGAGGAGAGGAGGGCAGAAGGAGAGGAGAGGAGAGGACAGGAGAGGAGAGGAGGGCAGAAGGAGAGAGGAGGTTCTCAGTACCTGAATGGCTCGCTCTATCTCTGGAATCTCCTGCTTCTTGAGGTCACGGGACTCCAGCGTGTCCAGGACAGGGAACATCCAGTCCTCCAGCTGGTCCACGTCGTCCAGCAGATGGCCCAGCTTGTCCAGCATGCCCGCCAGGTCCGCGCTGTAGTCGGCCGACGAGCGGCAGAGCTGGTCGTAGCGCTGGTTGATGCCGTCCATCTGACCCTGCAGGTTGCGGGCCACGATGGGGTTGGAGGTCTGGCTGACCTTGGCTACACGCTCCGTCAGCGTGTCGATGGTGGGCCGGTGGCGCTCCAAGTCTGTCTCCAGGATCTAAGAGGGTAGTCAGTGGAGTGTGTGAGAGAGGGATAGGGAAGGGGGGAGAGCATTAGCTTCCGACTCATCTTAAAGGAAATTAGGAATTACTTCTGCTCAAAAAGAGGAATCACAGAGCAAACTACATAAGAGTACATGTGTATTTCCGAGCCAAAAATCGGAATCTGTTGTCGAGAGCTTATGAAAAATTATAGATTTTGACCAAAAAAGAGAAAACGGTTCCTCCAAAATAGGAATGGAGAGGGAGACGGAGAGGGAGAGGGGAACAAATGTCAATCGATTGCCAAAGACCAAGAGGAGATTTTGCAGTTAGTTTTCCCCCAGGATGGAATCCCCTCGGATCGCCAACCTCCTTTTGTTAGAGATTACTAGGTACTTCTAGACAATTTCCTCAGACCTCTGAGAACTTTGGAGAGGGGAACAAATTTCAATCGATTGCCAAAGAACAAGAGGAGATTTTGCGGTTAGTTCCTCCCCCCCCCCCTCCCCGGGAGGGAATCCCCTCTGATCGTCAACCTCCTTTCGGGAGAGACCCTGACCTTGAGGTTCTGCATCTCCTCCATGATGGGCTCGCGCTGGACGGTGACCTTGGTGCCCTCCATACGCATCAGCTTCCGCTCCAGGTCGTCCAGCCAGCTCTGGCTCATGTCCAGCCCCTCCTCCAGGCCATGCATGTCCCGCATGGCGGTGTGAAGGTCGTTGCTGCGCGTACTCATGCAGACGTCCAGGTTGTTGTACTTGGTCACCACCTCGTCTGAGGGCCGGGGAGGGGGGAAGAGGAGGGGGAGGAGAAGGAGGAGGAAGAGGAGGAAGAGAAAGAGGATGAACAGGAGGAGAAAGAAGAGGAAGAGGAGGAAGAGAAAGAGAAGAGAAAGAGGAGGAAGAGAAAGAGGAGGAAGAGAAAGAGGAGGAAGAGAAAGAGGAGGAAGAGAAAGAGGAGGAAGAGAAAGAGGAGGAAGAGGAGGAAGAGGAAGAGGAGGAAGAGAAAAAGGAGGAAGAGAAAAAGGAGGAAGAGAAAGAGGAGGAAGAGGAGGAAGAGAAAAAGGAGGAAGAGGAGGAAGAGGAAGAGAAAGAGGAGGAAGAGAAAGAGGAAGAGAAAGAGGAGGAAGAGAAAGAGGAGGAAGAGAAAAAGGAGGAAGAGGAGAAAGAGGAAGAGAAAGAGGAGGAAGAGGAGGAAGAGAAAAAGGAGGAAGAGGAGGAAGAGGAAGAGAAAGAGGAGGAAGAGAAAGAGGAGGAAGAGAAAGAGGAGGAAGAGAAAGAGGAGGAGGAGGAAGAGGAGGAAGAGGAAGAGGAGGAAGAGGAGGAAGAGAAAGAGGAAGAGGAGGAAGAGGAAGAGGAGGAAGAGGAGGAAGAGGAAGAGGAGGAAGAGAAAAGGGAGGAAGAGGAGGAAGAGGAAGAGAAAGAGGAGGAAGAGGAGGAAGAGAAAAAGGAGGAAGAGGAGGAAGAGGAAGAGAAAGAGGAGGAAGAGAAAAAGGAGGAAGAGGAGGAAGAGAAAAAGGAGGAAGAGGAGGAAGAGAAAAAGGAGGAAGAGGAGGAAGAGAAAAAGGAGGAAGAGGAGGAAGAGAAAAAGGAGGAAGAGAAAGAGGAGGAAGAGAAAGAGGAGGAAGGAAAAAGGAGGAGGAGAAAGAAGAGGAAGAGGAAGAAGAGAAAGAGGAGGAAGAGAAAGAGGAGGAAGAGGAGGTGAAAGAGGAGGAAGAGGAGGAAGAGGAGGAAAAGGGGGAGGAGGAGGGGAAGGAAATGGGGAGGGGGGAGGATGGGAGGAAGAAGAAGATTTATCTTTACAATTTGTTTTTTTTCAGTTATTAAGTTTTTCATTTATTGGTTTGGTCTTCTGGATGCAGGTAGGCTGGGCAATCAAAGATCAAGCGAGGGCGCTCTAAGATCCTGGCACTTACTGACGGTCTTGTCGATGCTGGGCCCGAGGTCTGGCTGCTCCTCAGACAGCTCCTGTCCCGTAGACTTGACCTTCTCAATGTCCTTCAGATGGCGGGCCACGTCGTCTTGTACTCCCTGGGGTGGGGAAGGGAGGTAAATACAAGCATTAGACTAAAAACAGTCTTTTTTTGGGGGGGGGGGGAAACTACCACAACTTTCCAACACCGCCACTCTTTCTCCTGAAAATGTACAAAGCGCACTTTACAAAAATGTGGAAAGAGTGATACCCTCTGGTTCTTTCCAATGTCTTGAGCAGCTCACCTTGATGCGGTCAATCTGTTGCTGGACCACCTCCTGGCTCTCCCCAAGGGGCTCCCTGGTGATGTCGTCAATCTCCCAGGTGGTGTTCTCGATCCAGACCAAGGCCGTGTCCACGGCACTGCGGTACTTCTCATGCAAGCCTGCCACACACACACACACACACACACACACACAAATAAATAGACAGAAATTGGCAAAGAAAAACTTTGACTGGACCAGGACTTGATCCCGAGACCTCAGGATTAAAGTACCAGTGCTCTTCCCATCTGAGCTATCCAGCCCTTAGATGGTGGCCTTCCCTGATAGTCAACTAGTCTTTGGCACACCAGCGCTCTTACCATCTGAGCTATCCAGCCCTTAAATGGTGGCCTTCCTAATAGTCAACTAGTCTTTGGCACACCAGTGCTCTTACCATCTGAGCTATCCAGCCCTTAGAATGGTGGCCTTCAACTAGTCAACTAGTCTTTGGCACACCAGTGCTCTTACCATCTGAGCTATCCAGCCCTTAGAATGGTGGCCTTCAACTAGTCAACTAGTCTTTGCCAGGGTGGGGGCACCAGTCAGAAGCAATTCAACCATTAACTGCCGTATATCTCCAGGGATCACGCCCCCGCTTTCATTCAGATGCAAACAACCAGTTGATGTAAACCTGGCTACAGCAGCTCGGGGATCGCACAAAGTGGATGCAGCTTTTTCAATTCAAGTCAGTCAGTTTTTCCAAGTTTTTGATTTGTTCTAAAGTTTCCCTTTTAGTTTTTCCTTTGTATGAAAAAAAAAATCAATCAATAAATCCATGAACATAGGTCCATAGATTAGTCTGTCAGCAGGAGGATTGTTTGAGGATTTGGGTGAAAAAAATGAAGAATAAATTCAAGAGCTCTCCAGCTTGGGGCTGGATTCGAACCCGCGACTCCTGCTTTCGAGTGCAGACGTCTTGACCACGTGGATTCAACACTTAAGACGGGCAGCTCTATAAAGTTGGACCTGGGCTCCCATTTTACTTTTGTTCTTCTTCTTAAACTCACTCAGGAGGTAGAGGATGCGCTGAGTGTGGTCATTGCACTTCAGCTTGAGGCGATCGTAGCGCTCGTTGGCGTCCTTCAGCTTGTTGCTGATGACCTGCGACTGCGGGTCCTCCCGGAAGTTGCGCAGGAACTGGTTGTTCATGACCTTGTCGCGGAACTGGGTCAGCTTCTGGCGGAAGTCCTGGAGGAGAGACAGAGACAAAGACTTAAACGCTTCTGACTGGCGCCCCCCACCCCGGCAAAGATAAGGATTAGGTTTGTGGTAACGCCATGGAAAATTCGCTCTTGTGAGTATATGTGGTTCTGAAAAAGAACCAGAGGAACTCGACATTGCGAACAGTATGCTGTTTGTCTTCAGGAGACTACCTTCAAATCTCATTTAAAGACTAGTTGCCTATTTGGGCTGGATAGATCAGATGGTGAGAGTGCTGGTACACAAACAAGGAGGTCTCGGGTTCAAGTCCCGCTCTAGTCAAATTTTCAAAACTTCCCATTCATTTTTGTTCTAAGATACCGGTAGTTATGATGGCCCAGAATATCCACTCTAATCTGTCAGAGTTTAAAAAAAAAGCAGCTGAGGACACTCCGGTGGTTTTTTTCTAAAAAAAAAAATGTACCTGGTTCTCGTCCAGGAACTTCTGGCCCGAGATGTTCATGAAGCGCAGGTCGGCGGAGTGTGAGACCACCTCCTCGTTGAAGGGCTGAATCTTGGCCACCTGCTTGCGCAGCGACTCCCGGTCCCGGGCCACGTCCATCAGGTAGGCGTCCAGGGTTCGCTCAGCCGAGCGCAGCCACGTCTCGAAGGAGGAGAACTCCCGGTCAAACTTCTGCAGCTCGTTGTAGCCCGAGGTCACGTGTAGGTTGCGGGTCTCCGAGCTGCTGTTGACGCGGTCGTAGCGGACCTGCGCCGATAAAAAAAAAACCGACAGAGAGAGAGAGACGTAAGTCTCGCGGCTGACCCAAGAAATGCTCTGCAGATTCCTTCGGAAGGACACCGACTTCCAACTAACTGCCCTAATCTCTTGATGGCTTCTTTGAAAACTTTCCACAACCGATCTTTCACAATCTTTCATCAGATGCAAGCTTATGGCCTCTCTCCAACTGGAAAGTCTTTAAGCTTTATCCTTCGGTTGGCATTGTCTTGGCTTTGACAAGCTTTAAAAAAAAACAATTATGCAAATTTGCACAAAACAAGGCTCTAAAGCCACTGAAGGTTAAGGGCTAAGGAAAGAAGGAGATAGAGAGGGACTCGGGAAGGCTGGAGATAGGGACTGACATTCCTCTTAAAAAAGGGCAAGATCATAGGCTGGGGGAAAACATAAACCAGGATAGGAATTCCAGAGAGAGCTTGTTGTTGAAGAAGTTTTTCATCATCCATCATTGAGACGAGGGCTGGATTTCACAAAGCCTTAAGACGCATCGTAACAATGGATAAACCAATGTAGGTTTTCATAGGTCATGTGGTTTCTGTGCATCTCCCATCACCTTGCGATCAATCGCAAGTTTTGATGAATTTGATGAAATCGACCACAAGCTATCTTGACGCGTGTTCAGGTTGGGACAAGATGAGGGGCGAGTTGGGAGCGATGACTCGTTTGCGTGCCGGCCCACCCACCTTCAGGTCGCTGGAGTAGTCCTTCAGCTTGGTCTGGTTGCTGTCGCTCAGCTTGTCCGGTTGGGTCTCCAGGAGGAACTGGGCGTTGTGCACGGCCAGCATGACCGGCTCGTGATGGGTGCGCACGTCCTCGTACACAATCTGCGTGAGGGAGGGCCAGAGTAAATAGTGAAGCAAGCTAGATTGTAAAAAAAAACCTGGGTTCTCAACCACTTCACACAGGGCATTTTTCAAGTGCCCATGACCGCCATACAATTTTTTTTTTTTTAAATGCATCATTTTCAAAACTCGCTTTGCCTATGAGAAAGGTCCAAAGGTCAAAACTTGCTAAAACAATCGGGGAACCATATATATCTGTGAAATTAATTTATAAGGGTGTACATGCATACAAGTGAGTAAAACCTGGCACAATTTGGACAAGGGTGTGGCTTTGGTCAAGAGATTATCTGTTTACAAAAAGGGGCCCATTATGCGTTGTTGATGGAGCGTAGCGGATTCGGAGGGCCTGTCACATGATAATTAAGGAATTAGGGACTAATTATCAGAGAATGGGAAAAGGGAATAAGTATAGCAGATTATTACTTAATTAATACTTTTAATACTTAATGTGCTGTTTGTGTTTCAGTCTTTGACTATGTGCTGAATTGTTGTGATTGATTGTGGTTTGAATCTCTGCTTCTTGCATAGTTGTACTTGTTTGCTTGTTTTCTGTCTGTTTGTTTGTCTGTGTCTGTTTGTTTGTTGTTTGTATGGCCTTTGTTTGTAAGATTGTACTTCTCTTCTTTTGTTTGTTGGTTCTATGAATGATATCCATTATATATTTAACTATTTTTTATTGTGATATACAAAAATGTTGCAAACTGCTTACTGACTAAAATTACCAAAATGTAAATCTTAAAATTTAGTGGGCCTGACGTTTCAATCCTAACAGGACCTTTCTCAAAGGCAGAGATTTTTTTTTTTTTTTTTTTTTTTTATCTTTTTTTTTTTTAAATTTTAAATCTATTTTTTATTGTAATTTTATCAAATTAGTGTTTTATTTATTTTTAGAATATCTCCCTGTAACTGGCATTTTGTTTGCTGTTGGATGAGATTAATAAATAATAATAATAATAATAATAACTAGAGATTTATGTCTGGTGGCTAACAGAACATAACGCTTTTCCGCATCTGCCTCTCTTAAAAAAAAAATAAAAAAAAATATTGACATCAGCGGGATTCGAACTCGCAACCTCAATTTCTACCCCAAAACGCACGTGCATATTTCGTGCACAAAGTATATGGGACTTCATTATAACATTCAAAAATTCATAATAATTCTGAACAATGGTCGATTGGTTCCAAACTCAGGATTTAGAATGTCTAGCCCAATAGCTAAATGCCTAGCAAATTTCGAGACGATTGACGTTTGGCAAATATGCGTTTTAAAAACACGCGTTTTGATGACGTCACGATTGCGTCATGGCATTTTGGCCCCGGAGGGTGTTTATAAACTACATCCCCAATAGATATAATCGAAAAAAATGAAAAAAATCTTGCTCCGTTGGCCAAATATGCTCAATTGAATGTTAAAATCTTAAAAGTTTATGACCTCATTAATATTCATGAGATGACGTCACGATCAAATAAGGGCAATTTTTGGATACACCTTTTCCCAACTTAGATATAGTGCAAAATTGAAACCAAACGACCTTAAACTTTTGCATATAATGGAGTTTGAAATTTGCCCCTTTAAAGCGCTGTCACGTGACACGTGGTGACGTCATGAAGTTTTAAAGACAACTGTGCACAACTTCAACATAGGCTCTATGCAATTGCAAAGTTTGAAAAAAATCCAAATGTGTTCAATGGCAAAAGTGCCGTGGAGAAAAACCCTGCGCTTTGTCTATGGGATTTTTCCGACCAGAAAAAGAAAAAAAAAAAAAATCAGAACAAGAACAATAGCTTTTCCGCTACGCGGCGGAAAAGCTAATTAAAAAAATTGCCCGGGGGCCAGGCTAAGGCTGGGGGGAAATGTGTGGCACAGACAATCCTTGACCCACCCTCTGATGGCGATGTTGTTCTCCAAGCTGCCTGAGCTCCTCGTTCATGGCCTGCTGCCCTCCCATCTGGTTCTCCACGTCGCTGATCCAGTCCACCAGCTTGCTCAGGGTCAGAATCTTCTCCTGCACCTCACGCAGGAGGTTCAGCTGTCAGAGAGAGAGAGAGATTGAGTGAGTGAGATTGAGAGATTGGGAGAGAACAGGGATTGAGAGAGAGAGAGAGAAAGGGAGAGGAGAGAGAGATAGAGAGAGATTGTCTGAGAGAGAGATTGTGAGAGAGGAGAGGAGAGAGAGGAGAGAGGCGAGAGAGGAGAGGAGAGGGGTGAGGAGAGGAGAAAGAGAGATTGAGCGAGAGATTGAGAGAGAGATTGAGAGAGGGATTGAGAGAGAGATTGAGAGAGAGATTGAGAGAGAGATTGAGAGAGAGATTGAGAGAGAGATTGAGAGAGAGATTGAGAGAGAGATTAAGAGAGAGATTGAGAGAGAGATTGAGAGAGGGATTGAGAGAGAGATTGAGAGAGGGATTGAGAGAGAGATTGAGCGAGAGATTGAGAGAGAGATTGAGAGAGAGATTGAGAGAGAGATTGAGAGAGAGATTGAGAGAGGGGGGCAGAAAGATTGAGAGAGGGAGAGGAGAGAAAGGAGATAGATTGATAGAGAGAGGGGCAGAGAGAATGATAGAGGGAGAAGAGAGAGAGATTGAGAGAGAAATTGAGAAAGAGAAGAGAGAGATTGAGAGAGAAAAGAGAGATTGAGAGAGGGGGAGGGGAGAGAGGGAGATAGAGAGAAAGAGAAGAGGAAGGGGATTGGATGAGAGGAAAAGGCAGCTCTGCCTCAATCTCCTCCTCCTCCTCCTCCCTCCTCCTTCTCCTCCCTCCTCCTCCTCCCTCCTCCTCCTCCTCCTCCTCCTCCCTCCTCCTCCTCCTCCTCCCTCCTCCTCCTCCTCCTCCTCCTCCTCCTCCCCCTCCTCCTCCTCCTCCTCCTTCTCCCTCCTCCTCCTCCCTCCTCCTCCCTCCTCCTCCCTCCTCCTCCTCCTCCTCCTCCTCCTCCCCCTCCTCCTCCTCCTCCTCCTTCTCCTCCTGCTCACCTTGTCCTTCATTTGTCTGGTCCAGTCCTGGGCCTTGTGGTTGGCCTGGTCAAACTGTGAGCGCAGGTCGTAGATGCCTCGCTGCAAGACATCCTGCTGCTCCGGGCCCAGCCTCTCCTTGTGCTCCCTCATGAAGGACTCGGTGGATAACATCACCTCATCCAGCTGGGGCCGGCCGTCATTCATCTCCCTCTGAACGGCCTGAAATCCAATCCAACAAAGCCGTGAACGAAAATGTGGACAAAGCGTCTTCGGACAATGCAATTACCGGACTCAACATCCAGGATCGGAATTTACCATCCAGGAGCTTACCAACAATCATAACCAGTGAGTGAACATTTCGAAAAATATGGATTTATAACTGAAATACCTCACTATAGATAAGATCTGAAGGGTTGCATGTTGAAAGTACTATGTGGAAGGTTTGTGGTGACAAGATGTAAATCATCTCTTATCAGATGGAGTGTGGCTTAACCCTTGAATCCTTTTCCTGGCTTTTATATTCTCTCTCTCCCTCCCTCTCTCCCTTCCTTCCCACTCTCCCTTCCTCCCTCCCTCTTTCCCTCCCTCATTCTCTCCCTTCCTCCCTTCTCTCCCTTCCTCCCTTCTCTCCCTTCCTCCCTCCCTCTCTCCCTTCCTTTCTTCTCTCCCTTCCTCCCTTCCTCCCTCCCTCCTTCCCTCCCTCACTCTCTCCCTTCCTCCCTTCTCTCCCTTCCTCTCGCCCTTCCTCCCTTCTCTCCCTTCCTCCCTCCCTCCCTCCCTTCCTTTCTTCTCTCCCTTCTTCCCTCCCTCCCTCTCTCCCATCCTCCCTTCTCTCCCTCCCTCCCTTCCTCCCTCCCTCTTTCCCTCTCTCCCTTCCTCCCTCCCTCCCTTCCTCCCTCCCTCCCTCTTTCCCTCTCTCCCTTCCTCCCTTCTCTCCCTTCCTCCCTCCCCCATCCCTTCCTTCTCTCCCTGACGCCTTGTTGCAACATGTTGCTCACTTTGTCCTACCCCAATCCACCACAGAGCCATCTAACGCTGGCTTGTCTAGACTCACCTGCATCTTGTTGTACTGATCCTCCAGGCTAGCCATGTCGTTGCTGAGCGGTCCCTGGCCATCCAGCTGCTGCTGCAGACCCTTGGTCCAGTCCTGCTGGTCGTTCAGGACGCGGACGCGGTCGGCGTAGAGGCGGGCCAGGGTCAGGTAGGCGTCCAACTCCTCCTGACGGAAGGACAGCTTGCTTCCCAGGTTGTTGTAGCGGTCGATGACACGATTGACCGTGCGCTGTGTCTCTGATGGCTCTGAGCGGGCGATGTAAAGGTTGCAATCAGGACAGGAGGAGACAGGGGATCAATTTTTTTTTTTTAAGCATCTAAGGGTCTAAGATGTTGAGGCAGTTTTTCTTTTCAACCATGGTGAAGGAACCGGTTGTTTTAGATTTTCCGCCGCTTAAGCGAAGCAGGAAAGCTATTGCTGATGTTCAATTTTTTTTTTTTTTTTTTTTTTTTCATTGGCAACGCAAATGCCTGATCATGCTCTGACAATCCCTGCTACAATGACACACTCTTGATAGAAGTTTTATTCACACGGCTGTTAGAATTTGGAATAGTCTCCCTGACCATGTCCCTGGTACAATCTCCTGCTCTGGTCATCAAGCCTTCAAGGGCCGAGTGCATACATTTCTCCTTACATAGTAAAAAAAAAATTGTGTATCCTTTAATCCGTTAATCTAGAGAGATGCTGTGGACCATTGATTGGCCTTCGGGAATGTTCGGGAATTCTGAAGGGTTATTGTTCACGTAAGCATTTTAGATAAAAACAAAAAGATATCAGGAGCCTAAAATTTAGTGGGCCTGACGTTTCGATCCTAGCAGGACCTTTCTCAAAGGCAGAGTGACAAGGACAAAACAGATACATGTACACGAAGGCAGGGGGGAGAGAGTGAATAGGACACGGATGAGAAACAGAGGACAAAGAGTGAAGCTGGTAGGGAGAGATCAAAGGGAAGGGCAAGGGGTAGGGTAGGGATTAGTGAGAGGAGGGGGAAAGATCAAAGAGAAGGGCAAGGAGTGGGGTAGGGATTAGTGACAATAGGGGGAAAAGATCAAAGAGAGGAGTGTGAAAGACTGAACACAAAAGAAGGATTATCAGAAAGCTGCATGGTGTTAGTCATTACCCTCCTGGATGTTGAGACCATGTGGTTGAATAGTCCGAAGACGCTTCATCCACATTTTCTCACGGCTGAGACGGACAGCATTACTACGGTGACCAAGTGATTCTAGGAGCCACGGCACTCACCGTCCTCGAAGAAGCTCTTGCGCTGTCTGTCTGGCTCCTCGGCCGAGTAGCGAGGCAGGCGACTGGCCCGTCCCTCGTACTGGTAGCGACCCTCTCTGGGTGTGATGGCCAGGCTGGAGCGCCGCGAGGCGATGGTCAGGGGCAGCATGGCCTCCCGGCTGACCGTGTCCAGGGTGCGACCCAGCTTGCGCACTTCGTCGATGTTGGGGCGGTAGCCGTTGTACTCCTTCTGCAAGGGCTGTGGGTGAGTGAGTGGGTTATGGTGAGGTAGCGGGTTGTTGGGTGGGTGCATGTATGGGTGGATAGTTGGTTGGGTGGTTAGGTGGATGGGTGGATGAGTGCGGGCAGGGAAACAGAAGCAAAGGAACGGCTTAATTCCTGAATCAACTGCAAATGCAAATCAACCCCGAGACTTTTTTTTCTTCTTCAAAACATCAGATTTGTTTAATTCTATCATCGAAAAGCTGAAAATGCATTCCATTGAGGGAAAAACATTCTTCTCTTGTCAAAGGGAGACTTGTGCAATGCTGAACCACAATATGAAATAGTCAATTATTCCAATGCAATACAATGCTTTCCAGCAACTTGTGATCTCTTGGGTCGAGTTCGGGCGGTCTGTGTTTCACACGCAAACCGAGTTCTCGCGCTCGAACCACCACGAACACGACCCGCGAACGTTGCACTAGGAACAGGGATCACACACGCCGCCTCTCCACCAGGGTTGTTCATTCAGCCGAGAACGCGCGCGCCCGAACTCGGCCTTGGAGTACAGCCGACCAGAGCTGAGAGCATTGACGTCAAGAGGTCAGGAGAGTAGATGTGGGGAGACTCTTACCTGGAGCTGCTGCATCTGGACGTTGATGGTCTCCTTGTCTCTGGCGATGGGCTGCAGCTGGCTGACCTTGTCCTCCATGCCCGTCAACCAGACGTTGCTGCCCTTCACCTTCTCGTCAAAGGCCTTGTAGGCCTTGTTGCGCTCCTCCCACTGTTGCATCCTGGGAAGGGGGCAGGGAGGGAGGGGTGGGGTGTGAGAAAAAAAAAGGGGTAACAGTCGGGCAAATACAATCCATTGCGATTCAACTTTGTTTTCAAAAATCAGCTTCCTTTTCTTCATTTCTTCAATACAAATCAGGATAGTCCAAAAAACAACAACAGCGTCTTCCCTCGTTCTGCCTCTCTCTGGAATTCCATTCCTTGTTCATGTTTCCCACCCTCGTATGATCTTGCCCTTTTTAAGAGGAACGTCAATTCCTATCTCCAGTCTTCCCCTCTCTCTCCTTTCCTTAGCCCTTAACCTTGAGTGGCTTTAAACATGTAGCCTTGTTTTAGGCGAATCTGGGAATGTCAATTCCTATCTCCAGCCTTCCTGAGTCCCTCTCTATCTCCTTCTTTCCTTAGCCCTTATCCTTGAGTGGCTTTAAACATGTAGCCTTGTTTTGGGCGAATCTGGGAATGTCAATTCCTATCTCCAGCCTTCCTGGGTCCCTCTCTATCTCCTTTCCTTAGCCCTTAACCTTGAGTGGCTTTTGTAGCCTTGTTATGGGCGAATTTCTATACAAAAGGGAAGGGGAAAAAGGGGTGTACATGTATGAGACGGATCCTAGAACCGTAGAACTATCACTTTTATTTGTAGTGTCTGTAGAGACCAAGGGTCTGTATCCACTCCTCATGCACGGATCGATGGACACCTCCCAAAGATCCCACCACCTCCGCCATCTTCAGAGGAGCCTTCTGGGATGAGTGCTTCTCTCTCTCTCACCTGCGCCCGAAGGCAGTCTCCAGGGAGCGCCAGTTCAGGCCCACATTGTCCAGGAGCTCAGCCACGTAGCTGGTGTCAGCGTTCTTGGAGCCTTTGAGGAGCTCCTGGCCGATCTTCTTGATCTGCTCAAACTGCGGCTTGCGGTTGTCCACCTGACGCTGGTAGTCCTACGCTCGGAGGAAGACGAGAAAGGAGGGAATCAGAGGATGAAGGAAATGACATTAGTGTTCCAGAAATGTTGTGCCCCGAGCAACAGGGGTTGGCACCGTAGACACATATCAGCTATTGACGGTCAAGATCTATTTGAAACATTGTCAGGATACTGTGATGCCATAGGAGACTATTGTCAAACTGTGGGGCACTGCTACACATTTGTATTCGTGCGTCGTGAAGCTTGTTCAAATTTGCCATGGTTCAATGGCACTACATGGTGATGCTTACGCACGTACGATGTTTTTCAGTATAATTATGTGCAGGGCAGCGCTTTTTACTTCCCCCATAATTTTTTTTAAGATGGCAGCCTCCATGGCGTTTCAGTCTGGTACCCGCGGTTATATATGTATATTGGTTGGCAGAGAACCCAATGTGGTAGCCCTTTCAAATTTTTTGAAATTTGTTTTCATGCTTAGGCAAATTTTGAACATTAAATTTAAGCAAATTTAGCAGCGCTACAAAATTAGCTCAGGGTCGTTTAACTCCCTTACCTGCAGACGACCGCCCATGTCGGGCAGGTCTAGGCGCACCAGCTCCCGCGACTCCAGCGAGTCGATGACGGGCAGCATCCAGTCCTCCAGGTCGCCGATGGCCTCCAGCAGCTGCAGCAGTTTGTCCAGCAGCGACTGCAGGCTGTCCCGCCGCTCCCGGGCCCGCACGATCACCTTCTCGAAGCGGCTGTTCAGGTTGTCCAGCCGGCCCTGGATGTTGCGAGCCATCTTGGGGTCGCACTCCTTGATCAGCTCGGCGGCCGACTCGTTGGCCGAGGCCACTGAGGGCTTGTGGCTGTCGATGTCCGTCTGGAGGAGCTGTCCGGCCGAGGAGGAGATGGAAAAGCAAGTTTTAAGACGATGAAAAAAAAGAAGATCAGATTGAAAAAAAATGCCAAAGAAAACTGTCCACAATTCCTATCTCCAGCCTTCTGAGCCCCTCTCCATCTCCTTCTTTCTCTAGCCCTTAACCTTGAGTGGATTTATAACCTTGTTTTGGGCAATTCTGCAAGCAATTTTTTTTTTAAGTGGGCCTGACATTTTCATTTTTGGTTTCAGCTCGGTTGCATTTGGAACAGGTCTTTTAGTAGGGATCTCCCTCTGCCAAAGTGGACCATCCCTCTGAGACAAACGGAAACCAAAGCCTTTCAGGCACTGGAGTTAACAAATAACCCAAACACATCCACAAATTCTCATTCTAAATTGGAGCTTTTGTCCGCTTCAGGTTGGGGGGGGGGGTAACGAGAACAAGGAAGGGACTTCCAGAGAGAGGCAGACCACTGCGTGGCGTCATTGACTGTGGGGAGGGGGAAGTTGAGCGCACACGCGCACAGTCGCACAAGGCGACTTGCTAAGGCAGCATCCGTCATGTATTGAACGTTAATATCTACGATGGAGACCACTGAAGTAAACAAAAGATTGCTCTCCATGCTGCCTGTAGTTGAAGCAATTCCCCCATGACTTTCTTGACGCATTTCTCAACCTCCAAAGCGATTTTCAAGTCTTCCCCCGACCTTGTGCTGTTGCAGCTGCTCCATGTCTTTATGACTTGAAGCTGAGTGACAGATTTTAACCTTTTTCAAGGCAAACACCCGGAAAATTGAATTTTTGTTTACACAAAATGAAAAGTAAACATCAAATTTCTTAACCTGATCTCAGAAGGTTTTAAATAATAGTTAGGGGAAAAGAAATATCCTTTTTTTTTTTTTTTTTTTTTTTTGGGGGGGGGGGGTAGCGATTCCCCCCTGACTTTCTTGACGCATTTCTCAACCTCCAAAGCGATTTCCAAGTCCGAGCGCCCTCCCCCTACCTTGTGCTGCTGCAGCTGCTCCATGACGGCGTTGCGCTTGATCATGGTCCTGGTGGAGTTGAGCTTGTCGAAGGTGTTCTCCTTCTCCTCCAGCCAGATCAGTAGGCTGTGCAGGCTGTCCTGCAGGCTCAGGCACTGCATGCGCGTCATCTGCAGCGTGTTGCTGCGCTCGGCGATCTGACGCTCCAGGCGGCTGTAGCGCTCCTGCACATCGCCTGGTTAGTAGGTAGGTGGTGGGTTTGTTTTTTTCAAGAACAAAAGTCAAATAAATGCATGCAAACTGGCATGTAATGAACACGTTATCAGGTTACTCTCACCATGAAAACCTTCAAATCTCATTTATCAGGTTGAATTATAAAGTTTCTTGTCCGGGATTTAGAAATTTCATGCAACCGTTAGTGTTTCGACACTTGACACCGATGAATTTGTGAATTTTTTCGGTGTTTTTTACTGCATTTTTTTAAAAAAAAAATTATGAAAAAACGTATTAAGGAAGCAGATGGGGACAATTGTTTTTTTTTTTTTTTTTTTTTTAAATTAAATATTTTGTCTTCCAACTCAAATAAAATATTTAAAAAAAAATTAAAAAAATTATTGCTTAAGCGGGTCTGGGCCCAGGTCAGGCTTACCAATGGCCTGTTGGACGTCATTCTTGACCTCGTCCTGTGCATCAGCCAGGTCCTTGCCTGCCTCCTTGGCCTGCTCAATGTCCCGGGAGTGCTCAATGACGTCATCGTTGAAAGTCTACCAGAGAGAGAGAGAGAGAGAGAGAGACGAGAGGATAAGGTTAACATCAGGTATCCCAAAAAGGTTTTAGGGGAAACCAAATTATTACTAATACTTACCAAAAGGTTAATAATAGGTATCCTGAGTCCTTTGAACATGCCACCATGATTGCCTCTATTTCTATTTTGATATCTTCTTTGTTGCGAATTTTTTTAATTGTTATTTACTTTCATTACCGTAATTAATTCTCTCATAGCTCCAACCAAGTACTTCCTATATTTGTTCTTTCATTTATGGCAAAAAGGAAATAAATGTTGAACAGAAGTGATTTAAATAGGGGAGACCAGACCTTGTTAATAGGTTTCCCAAAGGTTGAAACTGCGAGCGCGAAGCACGAAGCCCTTACAGCGTGGGGTTTGGGGCCCGTTTAAGGGCCCCGAAAATTTTGGATTCTAGATGCTCTGTGGTGCATTCTGAGCAGTTTTTGACCACTTATGACTTGAAGCTGAGTGACAGATTTTAACCTTTTTCAAGGCATACACCCAGAAAATTTTATTTTTGTTTACACAAAATGAAAAGTAAACATCAATTTTTTTTTTATTTTTTTTTTTAAGGCCGAATTAAAAAAAAAAGGCGGAAATCCGCGGATCCGCGGAAAAGTTGCATGCCTGTTGATTTGATGGATGCCTCTAAGGTTCTGGAAGTGGAATCCTGCTTTTTAGACTCACCCGTAGTTTGTCAATCTGCTTCTGCACGGCCAGCGGCTCAGCGGCGATGGGCTCCTGAAGGAGCTTACCCAGCGACTGCTCGGCCGTCTGAAGCCAGGTGCGGAACTTGCCCAGGCTGTCGTTGAAGGTCTGGTGCTTGCCAATCAGCTCCAGTAGGTGATCGTTGGTGTGGTCGTATTTGGTCTGCGGAGGCACGAGTTCCCAAGAAGACGAGAATTTAGATCGGAGACGATTTGGAAGGTTTGCAGTGACACCATGTACCTCTTCTCTTTTCAGTGATATACAAAAATCGTTGCAAACTGCTTTACTGACTAAAATTACCAAAATGCAAATCTTAAAAATTTAGTGGGCCTGACGTTTCGATCCTAGCAGGACCTTTCTCAAAGGCAGAGTTTTCAGACGGAGTTTGGCTCTGACAAGAGCCGGTAACTCAGACTCAGACTTCCAGGACAAGAGTGCTTGCAAGTTAATGCCAGAACTCTTGCAACAGTTCATGACTTGCTTCTTAAACAAAAACAGTTTCTTTGCGTATTTTGTTAGGTTTCTGGTGTTTATGTAATTGTATAGGACTGTCTATTCGGTCACTTGTTTCATTTGTTATTCAGACAATTTTTTTTTTGAATTTCCTCCAGGATGCTGATCATTTTATCCAGAGATTCTGACCTGCAGCTTGTCAAAGGCGGCGTTGAGGTGAGTCAGCCTGTCCAGGATGACATTGGAGTCGGGTGCCTCGCTGAAGGTCTTGTTGAACTGGCGGGTCAGGGCATTGGTGCGGAACACCAACAGCATCTGCTTGTAGGCCTGCACGAACAGAGGACAGTGATGTCAAAAGACTGTTTTTATTATCGGAAAGGCATCTACAATTGTCATTAAATCATTAAAACTATTTCTGAAACTGGAAAGTTTTTGTTTTGCTATCTCTGTTAAAATTCGATTTTTTTTTTTTTTTTTTTTTTTTTTTTTTTAAATAAGAATTAAATTTGTTTGATTTACAAGTTGATTATTTCAAAGAGTGAGCGGCGGACCTTGGCGTTGTTCAGAAAGTCCTGGCCGGCCAGGTTGGTCTTGTTCAGTTGGTCCTTGTGGCTGCAGATGTCGTTGTTCAGGGACTGCAGCTGGGCCGACTGCTTCTTCAGCACGCCGATGTCGCGGCCGGCGTCGCGGCCGAACCCGTCCACGGCGTCGCGCACCTTGGCCAGCCAGTGCTCGAAGGCGGCCACGTCCTTGTCAAAGCTGCGCAGCGCCTCCAGGGCGGCCGTCAGCTGCTGGCTGCGGCCCTCGGCCTCGCCGTTCAGCCGGCCGTAGCGGGCCCGCAGGTCCGAGACGTACTCGTGCAGGCGGGCCGTGCCGGCGGCGCCCTCGCGGGGCAGCTTGTCGCCCTTCTGCTTCAGGAACTGCATGACGCCGTCCACGTTCTGCTTGACGGCGCGGTCGTGGCTGACCACGTCATCGCGCAGGGCCTGAAAAACAAAACAACAAAATCAAACAATGAGTACACGTATCTACCCGGTATGTAGGTGTCTATCAACTGTGGAAAACAGGGAAGGAAACTTGACCGGACTGGGACTGTTTTTTGGCCATAAAATACTGCCATAAAATAATCACGTTTCTAACCTGTTTTAGTGCAATAGTAATGACCCCATTGGAAATAAGTTAAAAAGTTTCATGGGCTATATCATGTATAATTATTGTGCACTATGAGTATTCTTATTTGATAGCATATATTTCTGGGGGGTTTTTTTGTTCCGTGGTAAAACTGAATCCAATCAAACCAGATCAGATACCTTCATCTTGTTCAGTTTTTATAACTTCTGTTTCTGTAATACCGCATCCAATCAAACCAGTCGTCGATATCACCAAACCCATCGTAACTTACGATCAATCGCAAGACGATGAGCGATGCACAGAAACCATACGGTCTATCACAACTTGCGATGGGTTATCAATCATAAGTTGAGTTATGATTGATCGTAAGGCTTTGTGAAATCCACCACAGGTCAGATGCCTTCATCTTGTTAAGTTTAAATAAGTTTGGTGTGTTTTTTCGTAGTGCAGTAATACTGAATCCAATCCAGCCAGATCAGATACCTTCATCTTGTTGAGTTTTGATAACTTCTGTGTGTTTTTTCGTAGTGCAGTAATACTGAATCCAATCCAGCCAGATCAGATACCTTCATCTTGTTGAGTTTTGATAACTTCTGTGTGTTTTTTCGTAGTGCAGTAATACTGAATGCAATCCAGCCAGATCAGATACCTTCATCTTGTTGAGTTTTGATAACTTCTGTGTGTTTTTTCGTAGTGCAGTAATACTGAATCCAATCCAGCCAGATCAGATACCTTCATCTTGTTGAGTTTTGATAACTTCTGTGTGTTTTTTCGTAGTGCAGTAATACCGAATGCAATCCAGCCAGATCAGATACCTTCATCTTGTTGAGTTGCTCAGTCAGCGTCAGGACCTGCTCTCCTTCGGGCTGGGCGGAGCCCATGGCGTGCTCCACCTCGGACACCCACTGCAGCAGGTTCTGCAGGCTGATGGTGTGCTCCTGCTGCAGCTTCTCAAGGGCGGTCTGCAGTCAACACCAAGAAATGGAGACAAAAATAAGTCATTATCCAATCAAATCCAATCAAATCAAATCAAATCCAATCAATTCTAATCAATTCCAATCAATTCTTATCAAAACTAATCAAATCTAATCAAAACTAATCAAATCTAATCAAAACTAATCAAATCTAATCAAAACTAATCAAATCTAATCAAAACTAATCAAATCTAATCAAAACTAATCAAATCTAATCAAAACTAATCAAATCTAATCAAAACTAATCAAATCAAATCCATTCAAATTTCATTCAAATTCATTCAAATTCATTCAAATTCATTCAAATTCATTCAAATTCATTCAAATTCATTTAAAGGCCAATCAAATCAAATCAAAGGCCAATCAAATCAAAGGCCAATCAAATCAAAGGCCAATCAAATCAAAGGCCAATCAAATCAAAGGCCAATCAAATCAAAGGCCAATCAAATCAAATCAAATCAAATCAAATCAAATCAAATCAAATCAAATCAAATCAAATCAAATCAAATCAAATCAAATCAAATCAAATCAAATCAAATCAAATCAAATCAAATCAAATCAGGTACCTTCTCGTCCTTGTCCTTGCGCAGTTGGGTCAGGGTGGAGTTGAGCTTGCCCAGGCGGTCTTGGGCCAGCCCGACGATGTGGTCGTAGCCGCTTTGCAGCTGGCCCATCTTGCTGGTCATCTCCTGCTGCTGCTCGCCCAGGTTGGCCTTCTGGCACTCCTCACGGTTGCTCTTGAGGAAATGGTCGGCGCGGCTCAGCGACTCCGTGATGGGGTTCTTGTGGTGCACTATCTCCTCGAGGAAGAGCTGCAGGCAGAGGGAGAAGGGGGGAGGTAACAGAAAGGTCCTTCATCATGCTGAAATCGGGAAGTCTGGAAATGTCTTACCCTCTTCTTGTCACTCATTCCTTCCTTCCATCCTTCTTTCCTCAAATCCTCCCTTCCCTTCCCTTCTTTCCTTCCATCTTTCCTTCATCCTTCCTTCTTTCCTCAAACCTTCCCTTCCCTCCCCTTCCTTTCTTCCATCTTTTCTTCGTCATTCCTTCCATCCGTCTTTCCTCCAACCTTCCCTTCCCTTCCCTTCCCTTCTTTTCTTCCATCTTTCCTTCATCCTTCCTTCCATCCCTCATTTCCTCAAATCCTCAATTCCCTTCCCTTCCTTCCTTCCATCTTCCCCTCATCCTTTCTTCCATACTTCCTTCCACCTGGCAGTGTCTCAATACTGCATGCTGGAGACGGCCTGTGCAAAGCCCTAACAGCCAAATAGGGTTTCAACACTGAAGGTCAACCAATATGTGAATGTGGAGAGGAGGAGACCATGAGTCATCTTCTGGAATGCCCACTTCTGCCCAAGCTGACCTTACTACAATCACACCTAATGGTGTCGCCTGCGTCCAGCATTTGTTAGGTCGCATATAATTGAGAGAAAGGACTCGAGAAGAAGAAGAATGTAGATGATGGGCCGCGGAGGAAGGGATTGGGTGGGGGAATTGGACGGACAATGAACCTTGTGTTTCTCCAGCTGAACGGTCAGGGCCGGAATCTCAGTGCTGATGGCTTCCATGTTGTTCAGCTTCTGGTCGGTCATTGTCACGTAGTACAGCATCTCGCTCACCACCTGGTAGATGCTGCGGAACTCTTTGTTCAGGTCAGCCTGTGGGAGAGGGGTCAGAGGTCAATGCCGGGTCAGAAGTCAATACAAGGTCAAAAGTCAGTGCTGAACTCATTTACAGTCACTGTGTGCAAAATAAAGAGGCAACTATGCGTGCTCAAAGGCAAGTATTCTGTGCTTCATTTTCATGCAACATTCTCAGGGTTGCAGTTAGGGTTGAACTTCACGTTCGAATGTAACAAATTGTGTGGATTTCGTGGGTTTCTTTAAATTTTCGTAATGACATTCTGGATTAGGAGTTTACAGTTGGATATGGCTTGTCTGGGGTTATGAGTAGACGGGCCCCCTTAAATGTGGTGTGGCATGTTTCTGTGTGATTCAGTCCAAGTGAGACCGATTGGTGTACATTTAAAAAAAAAACTCTTGGCAATATTTGTTTTTAGGGGGGAGGGGAACGAGGACAAAACCAAACCTAATTTTGAAAGTCACAACAAATATTAGAAACAAAACAAAACAGTTAGTGGTCAGTAAATTCAGCGGGAGAAGATTTTGGCATAAAAAAAATGCATGATAGTTAACGCTTTCGGAGGGGATTTCAGAACAAACGGTTATGCAAAAACCTGCGCCGTAAACCATCATGGCAGAACTGCATTTTAATATATGCGGGGTACCGGTGGCCGAACAGCCAGTATCATTGGTGAAGTCACTGTAGCACAACAGCTTCCCATTGGCTGAATAGGCCAGTTGCCATGGCAACAGGTCATCGTGGGAGATGTCCTGACCTGGACGGGCGCAGTTTTCCAGGAATCATGAATGAGCGAGTGGGTTTTTATCAACGGTTACAAACGCATGACTCAATACCCCACCCCCCTGCAAGCGATGGAAGAATCCACACACGTTAGTCATGTGACACCGTCAAAAGAGAAAGAGAGAGAAAAAGGGGATGAAATGGATTAGGTTGAACAAAATGATGTAAAGAAATGACAAACACACAGACATAAAAACTGAATACAAACTTCAATTCATTTATTTGCAAGACATTAGTTATGGTCAGACGACAAAATGGCGGGTTTGACAATGATATACAGTACACTTGGGAAGGAAAAGAATCGGTTACGATTAAGAGCAGAACGACAGGACGACATCAGAGTGGGTCAGTTCAGAAGATGGGGGACCAGTCACACGACGGCCAAATGGAGGCCAAATGAATTATTAGATCAGACGGTATTAGTTTGTGACGAGTTAGAGAGGAGAGGCCATGACAAGAGGATGAAAGCCGGCGGGCTCGTCAAAGCCCTTCACTTCCCGAGGGGAAGAAAACAAAAAAGTGGGGGAAAAGTCGGGAGGAAAATGTGGCACAACAGGCGGCATGTTTTGCGGTGAATTCGTCAGACAAAAACTCACACTTTCTTCTTCCTGATGTGTCTTCTCAGGTT
This sequence comes from Luidia sarsii, assembly GCA_949987565.1. Lineage (NCBI taxonomy): Eukaryota > Metazoa > Echinodermata > Asteroidea > Paxillosida > Luidiidae > Luidia > Luidia sarsii. The sequence goes on along the minus strand of OX465119.1, from coordinate 11,696,085 downwards.
TTTCAGGTTTTTTTTTTAAATTTAAATGGAATTGTTGGGTGTGAAAGACAGTAGGGAACAAAATGAAACAAAAAGGCAATGAAGGGTCAATATAAAAATCAACATATTGGAGCTGAAACATCTATTTCTCATACAAAACTGTTCATTTTGCATGGCAACCCTTTTATGAATTTTTATGTTTTTCAAATGGCTTACAGCTGGTGTCAAAATATGTGCGACGTGAAAAACATTTTTTGGGGTAACAGAATTTTTGAGAAATGGCAATACAAAATTTGACTGGATCGATCCTTGTTTCTACAAAGATGGTACAAAATACAAATGAAAAAAACTGCAGATTCTGAGGGAAAAGTACGAGCAAGAAGCACTGGTTTCTGTGACACGGATGAACAAAAGAAACAAAAAAAGGGAAAAAATAACTCTTTGAAAAAGGAACAAAATGGGGAAAATGAAATAAAATGAAAGACATCTTCAGAGACCGAGATGAACGAAGCAATCGAAAAAGGAAACGAGATGAAGTGAGAGTGTAAAACAGAGTAGTAAAAAAAACCAAAAATTTAAAAAATAATAGGCAGAGTTCAAGGAGAGAAAAAAAGACGAAATGAAAGGCGGCAAAACACAATGGGTAGTGTGAAACCATGAGATGTTTTATTGCAGAATGGGCCATCGTTTACAGTGGTTAATTTTGTCAAAGACTACAATCTACAATGATAACAGTGATCCTGCTGTAACAATACTGAAGATTTTTTTTTTCCTTTGGAATATTATCTTTTTACATGAAAAAGGAGAGACAGAACGTAGTTGATGATGAAAGGGCTAGACTTGTGCTCAAGCCTTTTTTTTTTTCCAAAGATCGACACGAAACTCTGATTTGCGTAACCCAGCTCGTTAAGTTTGTGTGCTAATTACTTCGCCAGGGTCCTGGCCAATCAAAGGCGAGGTTTTCATGGCAGAAGCTTCCATTATAATGGAGGTGATAGCTATTTGAGACTTCTTACAAATTATCCGCAAATCTTATGTACAGAATAAACCAAATGTAAATGCATTTCCACCAATACTTAATATATATATACAATTATTATCACTATTTTTCAACATTCCTCTAGATATGCAAACAGATTATGAAATGCATGAGTTCAATAATTTGGGTCCAGTCATAGAGTATATGATTGTTTGGGTATGGAGCTGTGTGCAGAAGCAAGCTGGGTACATGTCAGAGTTCGCCGTCGGTCCTACAGGCACGATTTCCAAGCAGGCAAGGGAAGAGCAGGACGCGGCAGGATGCGGCAGGGAGGGGCAGGGAGGGGCAGGGAGGGGCAGGGAGGGGCAGGGAGGGGCAGGGAGGGGCAGGGAGGGGCAGGGAGGGGCAGGGAGGGGCAAGGTGGGGTGGATGGGGCGGGGCGGGGTGGGCATGGCTTGGTAGGGAATGGCAGAGCGGGATAGCACGGGCAGGGCAGGGCAGGGCAGGGCAGGGCAGGGCAGGCCAGGGCAGGCCAGGGCAGCTTAGGGCAGGCCAGGGCAGGCCAGGGCAGGGCAGGGGAGGCAAGGGCAGGGCAGGCCAGGGCAGGCCAGGGCAGGGCAGGGGAGGCAAGGGCAGGGCAGGCCAGGGCAGGCCAGGGCAGGCCAGGGCAGGGCAGCTTAGGGCAGGGCAGGGCAGGGCAGGCCAGGCCAGGCCAGGCCAGGCCAGGCCAGGCCAGGCCAGGGGAGGCAAGGGCAGGGCAGGCCAGGGCAGGCCAGGGCAGGCCAGGGCAGGCCAGGGCAGGGCAGGTTAGGGCAGGGCAGGGCAGGGCAGGTCAGGTCGGGGTAGGGCGGGGCGGGGCAAGCTAGGGCGGGGCGGAGCAGAGCGGGATGGGGCAGGGTGGGGCGGGGCAGGGCAGGGCAGGGCGGGGCAGGGTAGAGCAGGGTGGGGCTACACACAGCGCCCACTGCCCGCCACACTGACAGACAAAAATACTGACATATAATTATGTTAATGACAAGGCTTGAGCATGAGTCTACACAATGCCACCTTCAGATACACACGATGGCAACGACGGCAAACCTCTTGAGAGTAACTGCGAGGGCAAAGCCTGGAAGAAACTGTAAAATTCCTCAAACTTTGGATGAAATTCTAGCGCAGTGTTTGGCCATGTGAAGCCACCGGTTGGCTTTTGACTGCTAAGAATAGTTCATATTCCAGGAAACCCCAGCTCTTCCCCCAAATTTTGAAAGTGTGTCAAGAGTTCAGATTCGTTGAAATCAATCAATCCACTTTTGTTGCCAGCTTTCATCACGGAAAAGTAGCTTCTTTTGGCGAGTGTACCATCTCTCGTTGTCTTCGACCTTAGCCTATAGAGTGTTAATCCCAATAAGCATTGGATTTTTCATTCCCGAGGAGCCAAATCTTCAGAGGGATTATAAAAGACCAGCAGTTTGGTGACGGAGCGTACTGACAAGTGCGGCTTTGCTTGCAGAGCTGCTACTGACGCGGAGGGGAGAGAAAGCAGAGAACGGAGACACGGTGGAGACTGTCTTGTCTGAAGACCTCTACGATGGCAAAGGGAGACGAAGTGAAGAGAGGACAGAGAAGAAGGAAGGCTTGGGACAAAGAAGAGTGGATTTGTTTCTTTTTTTTTTGTATGAGCAACTCGCTGAAGTACAAAATGCGCTGATGAATTTGAAGAATTTTGGTTGGCAGTTTTGGGGTTTTTCTTTTTCAAAGAGCGACGGAGCTGAAAGAGGCATGGAGGAGGATGGCAGCTCTTTCAAAGGCCGGGGTTTTAGTAAGAAGATGATCAAAGGACGGAAGGAGGGAGGGAGAGAGGGGGGATAAACGATGCATGGGCAGACAAAGAGCTTGGGGTGTGGACAAGATGTGTGCGCTGAGGGAGGGAGGGAGGGGAGGAAGGGTTCCTCATCGATCTAGCCACCTCGTTCCAACCTCCAGAAGGTACTTCCATGAAGCGAGGAGTCTCTCTCTTTCTGTCTCCTTGGATGAGGAGGTGGCTGGTCGCTGGAAAAAGCCCCTCTCCCAACCCGTCGGGAAGGGTGGCCCCCATTAGTGTCTACAGAGTTCTAGCTTACTGACGTTAGTTAGAGAGTCGGGGGGGGTACAGCAGGTTCAACAAATGGCATGGGGCGGGGGTGTCACAGTGAAAAAAAACCTGACAAATAGGACCTCAGAGAACTCCGACCCCCGACCAGGCGACAAGAGGCTCACCGGTCTGCCAGCACTCAGAATCCGGTGGACGCGAAACATGACCACCTCGGACGAGGCGATGGCCGGCGGCTCGTAGGTCAGAGGCAAGGCGGCCTCTTCCTGGGCCCTGTCAGGCGCCTTGAATTCGTACTTTACTCCCCCGCGCCCCGCCGCCCCGATGCCCAGCTTCTCTCGGACCCGCTTCCAGGCGGCGCGCGAGGGCCTGTCGGTCTTGGCCATCTCGGGGAAGACGTCGTCCTCCTCCTCCTCGTCGTCCTTGGGGCCGGCGGTCTCTTTTTTCTCGGGTAGGTGACGCCTCGTGCGTGTCGTTGTCGTCTCCGTCCGCTGGACGCGCTCGGTTGCTGCTCCCCCTCTCCCCTCACCTCTGGGATTCGGGTTGGAGGGATTAGCGGCGGGCTTTGAACGGGGGTTGCCCGAGGCCCCGGACCCCCAGCGGGGATTTCCGCGTACGGGATTGTCGGACATCCGAGTGCCCGACGTCGACCTGACAAATGGATTCTCTTTCGACTTTGGGTCCTAGAGCAAAGACCAAAACAAAAAAACCACACACCACATCTCAGCACCAGTGACTCTGCGATTCAACTTCCCAATTTCATGGCAACTATCCTGAACCTAAACAAATCAAAGACAGTTGATGGTGATATACAATACTATGACTAGGCCTATTTAGGAAATCCTTCAACAAATCCTTCAGCTAAATGTAAGGTTTAATGGGATGATACTGCAAATATCAGGAAAAAATAAATACAGGAGGGACAGGTCAATACAGAATGAGCATGCAGTAAATAGTTTGTGTTTGCGTGCAAACATCTATAGCTACCACAAAATAACATTTTACATGTACTTCAACCAACAAATCAGGCAATGTCAATTGGCCCTTTGTACAAACCTTTCCGTGGGAATATCTTTTTTTTTTTTTTTTTTTTTGGAAAGATCTACAAGACTGGTTTCATGAGATTAGCAATAACACGCAACAAAGGGTAAAGAATAGTGAACAGGTTTTGTTTTTATTAAATTCAATGTAATGCAAAGTTTCAATCATTGTACACACACACGATGGATGCAAAAGTTTATTTTTCACATTTGTTTTTTATCGAAGGCAATTTTTTTGAAAATCAAAAAGTGGATCTACAATTGCCATTTTAGACAAAATAGACAGTCATTGTGTCTTTTTCTTTTTCAAACTAAGTTGGGGAATTTGGAGGGTGAAATCACGAGAGAAGTATACCGACCTTTCCTGAGGATTGAAAACAAGAAGGCAACTGATAAAGTCACACAGATTAGGACAGAGGTGCATTGGCTTTGTGAATTGTGAATCCGCTGCAAAAAAATGAAAAATGAAAACAAAAAAAGCGAGGGAAAAATGCAAAAGCGGTCTAATCACACAAAAAAAGCAAGAAACTGAGATGACAGAACACAATCATTCATTAAAAACCAAAAAAACTGAAAAGAACGTTTCACGACAACGGTTGAAACACTTCAAACAGCGGCCTATCTTGTCAAGCTCCAATTCATGTTTTCTGTTCTTTTCTATTCCAAATTTGGAGAAAAAGAGGTCGCTTGAAGAACAGGCAGAACAAGAGGGTGACAAGGGTTAGGCTGGCATACGGGAAACGTCTCAAGTTTAGTTTAGGCTTCCTCATCAACAGAGGCAGAAACAAAATCGTTTCCTCAGAACTGGAACTGGGAAATGGAACTCTGGTAAAGTGGATCGGACTTTCATTCACTTTTTCTGATATAGTGGAACGTCGTTGTAGCGAACATCCCGGGATCCATGAGAACTGTTCGGTATAGCGGGCGTTCGTTATAGCAGTTGCGGCCGCATATCCACGGATGTAAAATCGAGAGCCAAAGGGCATGTTCGTTATAGCCACATGCTCGGTATATCGGCGTTCGTTATAGCGATGTTCCACTGATACTTCTCCCAAAGTTGTCGCTAGTAAAAACTTTGGGGTTTGTATTTCTCCACTCAAAGTTAATCCAGTGCCCAGTTTCACTCTTCGGAACTGGAAAATGTTAGGACTTGAGCAAATCCAGCAGATCCCATCAAGAAGGGGCTTTAGTAGTGAACGGTTTGTGGTCAGTTAAACTCTTGACGGGAACTTCGGTTTTCGAAATAGGCAAGTGATTCGAGGAGGGAGTATCGAGGGAAGATATCAAGGATGAATGAATGGGGTGCTCTCTGTGACCCTGTCAACAAGGAGCTAAGCCACTGGACTGGAAAGCAAGGCATAGACCGAATTAGGAATGGTGCTTCAAATTGGCTGTTGTTCATTTGTATTTTTATCAATTTTCTCACGTGCAAGTGAACAAGCAGTTCTCCACTGAGACACATTGGACTTTGGGGGAAAATAAAAATGCTAATACATGGATAACAGTCATGCAATAAAGGGAGAGGGGATAATGATAGAAATATCGAAATAATGGTATGTTGCAGGCCAGTACTATAGAGAAGAATCTGTCGCATTAATTAGCAGAGTACCAGTGACAGGACTCACCTGAGTGCATGTTTGCATGGAAAGCAGGGCAGGCCTGGCTGTGGGTTACCAGGCAAAGCCAGTGGAGGGACAAAATGACAGACAAACAAAACACAAACAAACCCACAGAAGACCAAGAGCTTCCAAGTTGGAGATGTTAGTGGTAGTATTCAGTTATTGTTTTGGGTTTTTTTTTCCCGGTTGGACAAAAGATCGATCACACAGACTGCCTTCATGTGTTGGCGCTGTATTGTGAGCATGCAATGCTCAGAAACAGATTATTTTAGTTATTTTGATCTCGTTCCGTGCTTGTGAATATTGTGATGTATGGGCGTGAATCTAGAGCCTTGTGAAGACCTACAGTACATGTAAGATAATAGGTATCCAATAGGCATCATAGGTATCCAAAGGCAAATTGTAAAGGTGTACAGGTCCCCACAAAGTTTCCACGAAACTGATATTTGGAAATAATTCAAAAACGGCAAATTTGTGATGGTTATTAGAATCAGTTGCAAATTGAAGCGCTTTATATAAGGGACCACCGGTCCAAATTTCTAACCAAGAAAGTGAATGTGGTTGAAATGGGAGCATTTCTAAAACATTGTTTCTCACTCGGTTGTATAGTGCATGAGAACAAAGCAATGTGTACACAAGGATACAGAAATGAGTGTGTATGTATGTGGGTGCATACAGAACTATCCTTGGCAACGCTGCCTGTGATAGCGACGCACAAAACTGAAATGGCGTCTGCGCGCAGTCGGGGCGAGCATTGCGCGCTGTGGATCGCAGCAAAGCGGGCAAAGCACACGTGCTAGCGTGACCCGTTGCCATCCACTGCGTGCACAGATACTGCCAGTGTCAATGCTGAGGACCTCCAGATTTGATGTGTGTACATGTGGGTGCTCAGAGCTATCAGTGATCAATCGCATCTGTAAGGCTATTCAATCAACCGGGGAGATTCAATGAATCGGTTTGTGGGGGATGTTGATGATGATGATGAGAAATCGATTTTTGCAATCATTGTGAGCTTATTTTTAAGGGGGATAACTTTTAGAGAACTACTTGGCTGGCTAGCTTCTAAGACCAGGCAAAGCAATCAGACTAGCTGACTAGTTATCATTTTTAAAAAAAGCAAATGCCAAAAAAAGAAGAAGATTGAGCAAGCCTCAAGCTAAACTATCGACTGGGCTTTTTTTGTTACGCATAACAGCCAACAACAAAAACTGTGGTCGACTGGAAGATTCTCAAGACAGAGCATTGGGAAAATGATTGGCAAGATTCACAAAAGTGAGAACGAATGACTCTTGGTTGTTGTTGTTTTTTCGTTCGGTCCAGCCAGAAATGCAGTCAAAATTCTCAAACTGGATCTGGGGAAAGGAGCTTCTAATTTTGTGAAAAGAATTGTCAGTCATTCTCCAAATTTCTTGAGTTGGCTGAGCAGTCTTCTCCCCCTTTCAAACTTCAAATATCGGAAAAGGAAAACAGAGCGGGAAATTCTCAACAATTTCAAGAATGTCAAAGATTGACTGGACCGGGACTTGAACCCGAGACCTCTGGTTTTTTGCCTGCCAGTGCTCTTCCATCTGAGCTATCCAGCCCTTAGATGGCGGCCTTCCCTAATAGTCAACTAGTCTTTGCTGGGCCGGAGGGAGGGGGGGGGTTGTCTGAAGAAATGAGGAATGCGGTGAGAAAGCTGCTATGTGAACTAGCTAAAGAGGCAAAGATAAAAAAAAAAAATTGCTTTCAGGATTTTTTTTTTTTGGGGGGCGGGGGTTAGAACAAAGACGGGCTTGTTATTTTTATTCATTAATTAATTTGTTCATTTGCTTAAATTGATTGATATCTTTTAAATTTCCTGCCAGAAATTTTTCAATCAGGCAAAGCACTGAGCATTCATCAAGTAGGGCAAACCCTCAATGAATTACATTCTCCTCGACGCAAACGTCATGTTAAATCTATCATTTTTTTCCAATTTCTTGATTTTGTTTTTCTTCTTCACTGATTTGCGCCGGATCATGTGCCCGGACAGACTTGCAACCACCGCTCTTACATTTTCAACGTTGCCGGCCAAGTTGATTGAGTCTACTCTGACGTGGACCTTGGCAACCAGGTCACGGTAGCGGCCGTTCAGCTGAGTCAAATCCTCCTGGATCAGAAGGGTGCCGGCCGTGTGGGACTCCTTCTTGAAGGTCATGCGGGGATGCAAGCTCTTGATCTTAGCCTTGTAGGACTCCACCGTGGAATCATACGACTGTGGGGAGGAGGAGGGGGAGGGGGAGGGGGAGGAGAGAGGAGGGGGAAAGGGAAGGAGACATTGTAATAGAGAATCATCTCGAAAAAGGAACAAGTGATGTTTGAAGAGTCAAATTCCACGTCGTCTGCCATTTGATATCGTTCTTAGAGTCGCATTACAATAAAAAAAAAACAGGGCGTGATCGACTCACCGTTGCCTGGGAGATGAAGGCCTCGCCCCGCCCGTTAGCCTCCATCATGTGGTGCTGGCGGGCGGCCACCTGCGTGTTGAAGTCGCGGGCGGCGGCCAGCTGCTGGCCGTGGTCCAGGCAGCCCTTGCCGATGTGCTCAAACTCCATCAGCCGCACCTCGGCCTGAGAGATCCAGTTGCTCTCCCTGGTCAGCCGGTCCGTGAAGTCCTGCAGGGGGCCACTGGATTCGTTCAGCTTCTTCAGCCTGGGCCACGGACGATAAGTGGCGGAGGGGGGGGGGCGGAGAGGGATGAAAGAGGAATACGTCCAATTTAAATGAAGCAACACTTTATACGCGAGTTTGATTCGCTTTCGCCGGTGTAGAACCAAAATTTGTTTAAAGGCCCAATACAACATTGGGAAGATCGATGTCCACAGATTTCCTTCTAATTTACGCAGTTTGTAGATGGTCATGGTAGAATCCTCATATGGTCTGGGATGCTATACTTCTCGAAAAATCTTCACTCAAACATCGACAAATAGTTTATTACTCGCAATTTTTTATGCTACAGAACGGTAGGAAAACCGTGACGGTTTTTTTTTTACTTTTTCTACTTTCTCAGATTACCATTGAGCTAAAACCTTCGCAGGATTTCTTTTTACACAATACACAAACTGTGGCAACCTTTTGACTTTTACCAATGTTGTACAGGGCCTTTAAGAAAAGAACCTTTACTTGTGGTTTCTTTAACGACCAAAACAATCAGAGCAGCATTGTTTTAACACTCTGCAGTCCTTATAAAAGTCCATGGTATGTATGCGTAAGGAAAACGCTGACTAGGGAAATACGAGGCACCCACCTGTCATGGGTCTGGGTGCAGACGTCCTGCCACCGGCCCATGATGCGATGCACCTCGCCCTCCAGTCTCTTGATGTCCTGATGGGTGGGTGTCAGCTTGGTCAGACTGCACACCCGCACCATCTCATCGTTCAGCTTATCGATGACGGGCTGGAAGGGGGGCAGCGTCTTCTGTAAACCCTGTGCCGAGATCAAAGGCAAAAGAGACCGATTGAAGTGAAAGGGGGCGGTATGCAAAAAACGAAGCCTTAGCCGGGTCTTGGAAAAGGGCTCTCATCTCGCGTGTCCGAGGCTGAGACAGAGTCACAAGTACCCTTTTCTAGAGTTAACACACCGTAGATGAGTCAAGATAGTCTCACTTCAATCGTCCCTTAGTCTGGTGGACCATTGGGACATCACTAGAACCATCTTTCTCCAACCTTCTCTGTTCTCTGCTTTTTCGAAGGGCTTCACTCAGACTGAGCCCTGTCCACTCTGTGATGTTGTCTTCCCATCTCTTTGTCTGTCTGCCTCTTCGTCTCCCTCCATGCACAGTGTCGTGCAGGATCGTCTTCATCAGTCCCGTCGATCTTGTCGATCCGTAAGCAGTTTGCAACATTTTTGTATATTCCATTTTTGAAATACTGTATCTTTTCAGTGAATTCAGTGAATGATCATCACCAAAAAAGTGATCAATTCAAAGGCCTCATGGCTTAATAATTTTTATTTCATTTTTTCTAATTTTTATTTTGGTTCTTTGAGTCAGTACTAGGTAAGCACTTTCAATCGTTTCTGGGGAAACCTGGTGGCCCCACACCATGGATAAGTGCCACCCACCTGCAGCTTGTCCAGGTGGTTCTGGTGTTTGTCCATCTCCCCTGGCATCCTGCCGTGCAGGGTCAGGACCTTCTCGCAGCTGGTAACCACGTCGCGGGCCCTGTGCAGCGTGTGCACGATGTCGGTTACCAGTGCCACCCTGGGGGTTGGAGAGGAGAGCAGAGCAGAGGGAGGAGGTGTTATGGAGGGAACGGCATTCGGGTCAAGGCACTTTTGGGGGGGGGAGTACTGTGAGGTATATTTCCAAATCTTCCTCGTATCGAATCTCAGATTTCTAAACCTGAGACTGCACCGATATTACTATTTTCATATTTTAACTGTATGATATAATATCATTATAAATTAAAAAGGTTGCATCCACATCGTGTGATTACCAAACTGCTGTAGCCATACAACAATTTGTTGTTTGCATCTGAATGAAAGCAGGGTTGTGATCCCCGGAGATATACGGCAGTTAATGGTTGAATTGCTTCTGACTGGCCTCCACCCCGGCAAAGACTAGTTGACTATTATGGAAGGCCACCATCTAAGGGCTGCATAGCTCAGTTGTAAAAAGTGCTGGTATGCAAAACTAGAGGTCTTGGGTTCAATCAGTCAAAGTTTTCTCAACGACAATGACTTGGACCTCGAAAACCCAAACCATGACACAGTGAGCTGGCTGCAGAAGCAGAGTGACACTGCCTAGCTGTCTCATACGAAAGAAGAAGAAGAAAAGACAAAAACAAGTTGAAAGAAGGTACCAACCGTTCTGAGCAGGCGTTGGAATGGCGAACGAGGCTGTCCCATCTCTCGTTCAGAATGTGGAACTTTTCGGCCAACTTGGGAAACTTCTCCTCCCTCTCGTGGAGGAACTGGGCCGTCGCCTCGCTGACCCGGTCGTACAGGGGCTGCATGTCGGCCAGGTTGGCGTGGAATGTCTGCGGGGAAGGGACAGAGAGAAGAGATACAAGCCATGACGTACTGGGTTCCGTTTATCTCGGAGAGTTGATCAAGTTTGGCAGAGGAAATTCCTTCGTATTTTCAAAAGACGTGGTCCAACCGCAACCGAGCTGAAACCCAAAACGGAAACGTCAGGGCCGCTGGATTGTGGTGTGGTCTGAAATTTATCGGTGAAAGATCTTACGCCCTTTCATCCTAATGAAACCTGTGTTGTAAGCAAGGGATACTTCTGTGATATACAAAAGTGTTGCAAACTGCTTACTGACTAAAAATACCAAAATGCAAATCTCAAAATTTAGGTGGCCTGACGTTTCGATCCTAGCAGGACCTTTCTCAAATGTCCTGAGAAAGGTCCTGCTAGGATCAAAACATCAGGCCAACTAATTTTTGAGAAGGAATACTTCTGCTAAAAAAAAAAGGAATCACAGAGCAAACTACTTAGGAATACTTAAAATTTAGTGGGCCTGACGTTTCGATCCTAGCAGGACCTTTCTTAAAGCCTTTCAGAAAGGTCCTGCTAGGATCAAAACGTCAGGCCCACTAAATTTTGAATTGCATTTTTGTAATTTTAGTCAGTAAGCAGTTTGCAACATTTTTGTATATTACTTAGGAATACATAAACAACAAATTGGAATCTGTTCTCAAGAGCTTGTAAAAAGTGATATATCTTTTACTAAAACAGAGGAATGAATCCTCCGAAAAAGGGTTGCAAAACTGTCTCTAAATGTTTGCTAATATGATCTTGTGATTGAAAATCTGCAATTTTGTGAGAGAAAGCTAAACCTTGGAGAGAATCTGGAATGATGGTGGATCAGAATGATGGTGGAATCAGAATGATGGCTTTCTTGATAAAGTTGTACCTGAAAGTCTTCGTGGAGCTGGCGTGATTCGTCCAGCGTGTGGGGGAGTGGTGTCTCCACCCGGGCATGCAGCTGGTTGTCCACCTCGTAGAGTCTCTTCAGGAAGGCCTCGATGTCCATCAGGATCACCTCCGCTTCCTTGGCCTCCTCTGGAGGACCTGACCGTGAAATGAAAATCCAAAGAGACAAAAAATGAGCGTCCGGGACACTACTCCAAAAGCTTTGATGTCAGCTTCGCTGTAGCAACCATGATACAAAACACCGACTTCATGGAATGGCACGAAATGAAATAAACCAATTAAAATCAGTTGACTATTTGGGAAGGCCACCATCTAAGGCCTGGATAGCTCAGATGGTAAGAGCGCTGGTGTGCCAAAGACTAGTTGACTATTTGGGAAGGCCACCATCTAAGGCCTGGATAGCTCAGATGTAAGAGCACTGGTGTGCCAAAGACTAGTTGACTATTAGGGAAGGCCACCATCTAAGGGCTGGATAGCTCAGATGGTAAGAGCGCTGGTGTGCCAAAGACTAGTTGACTATTAGGGAAGGCCACCATCTAAGGCCTGGATAGCTCAGATGTAAGAGCACTGGTATGTAAATCCAGATGTCTCGAGTTCAAGTCCCAGTCCAGTCAAAGTTTTCTTTGCCAATTTTTTATTCAAATTTGTTGAAAAGTTCCCAGTCAGTTTTTCCTTGGTTTGTTTGACCTCAATCAAAATCATGATGTCAATGTTATAAAACATTCAAAAATTGTGAGTTTTCTTTTGTTTGTCATTGTTCGAATTCTCATTCTACAAATAAGAGTCCAGTTTTTTAGAATGCATTTGAAATGTTGGGTAATCTGAAATCATTTAGATTGATTTTTAAACGACTAGAGTTTGATCAATAATTCGCAATCAGTTTCCCTTCTTTGGCTTGTCTCACTAATAATCTGATTGATTTCTACACATTCAGCAATGATTTCTGCTCTTTCCTATAAAGGACATAATGATTGATTCAGTTGCGAGTATCTGAATAGGGGGAGCCTACCTTCCTGAGATGGGCTGCTCATCTCATCGATGAGTCGATTGCAGCTCTCTACCTCCAAGTCCAACTCCTTAGAGGCCTGATCGGGCTCTGCCAAGCGCTGACTCACGGCCTCTTGGACCTGCGGTGTCTCCTGGACCTGCTGTTTCTCTTGGACCTGAGGCGTCTCTTGGACCTGCGGCGTCTCTTGAACCTGCTGCGTCTCCTGGACCTGCGGTGTCTCTTGGACCTGCAGCGTCTCTTGGACCTGCAGCGTCTCATGGACCTGCTGCTGCGTCCGGGCTTGGACCTCTGGCTCCGACTTCCTGGGAGTCCCCCGTCGCAGGTCCGGGGCGGAGGACCGGAGCTGGTCCGTGAAGCCCTCAAGCTTGCGGAGTCGTCTCTCCACCGTGTTGGCTCGCGTCTGCTTCAAGGAGACAGTCTCCAATTTCCGCGTCTGTCGCTCTTCCGGTTGCTGCTGTGGCTGGTCAGCAGCGGCGGCGGTGGACGCCTGCTGAGCTGCTGCCTTCTCGTGTTGCGTCTCGGCGGCGGCTAGCTGTTCGTCGAGCTCGTGCTGGGCCGCCGCGTCCATCTTGCGGCGCTTGGCGGCGATGTGCTCGGCACTGTCCCGCTCCGTCTGCTCGGCCTGCTGCGCCACCGTTATCTCAAAGTCCAGCCGCTCCTGGGCCATCTGCTCGGCCAGCAGCCTCTCCTCCTCCTGCCGCCGCTCGTAGGCCCGCTGCTCAGCCTGCTGCTGCTCCACGGCGGCCTGCTCGGCCCGCTGGCGCTCTGCCAGCTCGGCCTGCTGGTGCCGCTCCAGCCGCTCGCGCTCCGCCTGCTGGCGTCGGGCCTCCACCTGCTCCTGCAACTGCTGCGTCTCCTCCCACCGCTCCGACTCCAGCCGCTCGCGGCGGCGTTGCTCTTCCTGCATCATCCGCCGCTCCAAGTCCTGATTGGCAGCCTGCTGCTGCTGTTGCTGCTGCAGCTGCTGTTGCTGCACCTGCTGTTGCTGCACCTGCTGTTGCTGCACCTGCTGTTGCTGCACCTGCTGTTGTTGCAGCACCTGCTGTTGTTGCACATGCTGCTGTTGTTGTTGCTGCAGCTGCTGTTGTTGCAGCTGCTGTTTCTGCAACTGCTGTTGCTGCACCTGCTGTTGCTGCAGCACTTGCTGTTGTTGCAGCACCTGCTGTTGTTGCAGCACCTGCTGTTGTTGCAGCACCTTCTGTTGTTGCAGCACCTGCTGTTGTTGTACATGCTGTTGTTGCACATGTTGCTGTTGCACCTGCTGTTGTTGCACCTGCTGTTGTTGAAGCCTTCCTTGCTGCTGCTGCTGCTGCAGCTGCAGCCTCAGTCTCTGCTCCTCCTCCACTTGCATCTGGTCCGTGTTCTCCTGGAACTGGTGCAGCATGACCTGCCGCTTGGAGCGGGGGAAGGTGCCAACCTGCTCCGGCTGGGGTTTGGGGCCCTGGCTCTCGTGGCCCAGGGTGTGCTGCTTGAGGGTCACCGTCCGGTGCGTGTGGATCTCCGGCATCCCCATCCTCTCCAGGCTCGTCGCTCCTCGCAGCTGCTGCTGCTGTTGTTGCGGCGTTACCGGCGACCCGTCTGGAAAGACTTCCGCCGTCAGGATCTTGCGGGTGGTGACCGTCCGACGGGTCTCGCCGTCTGGTGCCTGCTCCATGATCTCTTCCGTGATCAGCGTCTGGCCGTCCTCCGTGGTCTCCTTGCGAGAAGAGACCACGCGGCGGGCCGCAGACATCCTCGTCTCCTGCCGCTGCACAGCATGCTGCTGCTGCTGCTGTTGCCGGGGTACCAGCTCCGTCGTCTGGACCGCCGTCCGTCCGACGGTCTCCAGGCTCTGAGAGGACTGCCTCTGACTGTGAGCCTGAATGCACTCCTGGAGTCTCGTCTGGGTTCTGCTCCAGATCTCCAGGAGGTGTTTGAACTGGGACCCAAGTCTACAAGAGAAGGGGGAAATGCCAGGTTGGTTAGTTACTTTGCCTTACAAGGTATGTGCAAGAATGGTCATGGTATACATCCTGATGGTAATGGTCATGGTAATAACAATGGTATTATGGAAATGGTAATGGTAATGGTAATGGTAATGGTAATGGTAATGGTAAAGGTAATGGTAATGGTAGTGGTAATGGTAATGGTAATGGTAATGGTAATGGTAATGGTAATGGTAATGGTAATGGTAATGGTTAGTGGCAATGGTAGTGGTAATGGTAGTGGTACTGGTAGTGGTAATGGTAATGGTAGCAGTAATGTTAATGGTAATGCTAGTGGTACTGCAATGGTAGTGGTAATGATAGTGGTACTGGTAATGGTAATGGTACTGGTAATGGTAATGGTGGTACTGCAATGGTAGTGGTAATGGTAGTGATAATGGTAATGGTAGTGGTACTGGTAATGGTAATGGTAGCAGTAATGTTAATGGTAATGCTAGTGGTACTGCAATGGTAGTGGTAATGATAGTGGTACTGGTAATGGTAATGGTACTGGTAATGGTAATGGTGGTACTGCAATGGTAGTGGTAATGGTAATGGTAGTGGTACTGGTAATGGTAATGGTAATGGTAGCAGTAATGTTAATGGTAATGCTAGTGGTACTGCAATGGTAATGCTAGTGGTACTGCAATGGTAGTGGTAATGGTAGTGGTAATGGTAATGGTAATGGCGGTTATGGTATCGCTTATAGTAACATAAAGAGTGCACTCACTGTGTGACACAGTCTATGGCCTCATTGTTGGGAGGAGGGATCATGAAGCAGACCCCTGGTGCATGGCCCTCCATGCCTGCCCTGCTGACAACCTTCCATTTAGTCCGATTCGTGTTGTCCAGCAAAACATACTCTTGGCCTCGTACAACATTCAACTGCAAGCAGACAGATAAGACTTGACGGTTTGCATGGTGGGAATACTAAGAAGATTTGCAGTGACACCATGTATCATTTCTCTTTCAAGAAGGAGTGTGGCTCTGAAAAGAGCCGGTAACTCAGACTAGATAGGATTTGAAGGTTTGCACGGTGGAAGTACCAAGTGGAAGGTTTGCGGTGACAACATGTAGCACTTCTCTTTCAAGAAGGAGTGTGGCTCTGAAAAGAGCCGGTAACTCAGACTAGATAGTATTTGAAGTTTGCATGGTGGAAATACTAAGGTTTGCTGTGACACCATACAGCACTTCTCTTTCAAGAAGGAGTGTGGCTCTGAAAAGAGCTGGTTAAAAGAGTTGGTATTGTTTCTGTGCATCGCTCATCGCCTTGCGATTGATCGTAAGTTACGATGGGTTTGGTGAAATCGGCCGCTGGCCCAGTTAAATTGGCAGGACGGATGGAAATGGACGGATGGTCGGGGTATACTCACGTCGATGCCAGGGAAATCGCAGATGGCCACGATGGGGATGGGGCCGGTCAGACGTTGGCGTCGTTGTTTCAGGTGCACGACATGCCGGCTTCTCTGACCGAGATCCTTGAGGAGAACCTGGTGCTCCTCCAGTCTCTGCTTCAGCACCTGAGAGCGGACAAACACACCCACAATGCCCTCAGTCAGGTCAGTGTGCATCAGCTGTGTGACTGGTACATGGTCCCAGACCTGTGCATTCTGCTCTACTGACAAGTTTATGGTAATCTCAAAATCTAGTGGACCTTTCTCAAAGGCAGAGTCAAGTTTATGGGATCAGAGTCAAGTTTATGGTAAACTCAAGCTGTGCCTGCATCGATTGGCTACGGCTTCAAATCACACACAAGTCTATGGAAGTCACCTTCTGAGACGAACGGGCAATTCCAGTGAACTTTATGTGTGGTGTGGTTTTCAAAGCCATAGCCAGTGAAATCCCTTGCAGGCCTTATCCGTCAATCCCTAAGTCTGGGTACCAGTTAAAGACCCACAACCTCATTCAATTCAATACAAAGATCTGGAATCGGTCGTTAACCAGCTGCAGGGCTAACGTTGGTATTGCATTCAAGCGTCCTTAACATGCATGCTCTGACTGACCGGAACTTGGAAGCCCTGGTTTGGTTTTCTACAACAAAATCAACATATCAATAAAAGGTTACACATCAATGAATAAATAAACGTCTTCAACCCACCATTAATTCTTTCAGAAACTGCTGAGCCTCGGCCGGGCTCAAATCTTTCTTATCAAACTTTGTGGCGAGTAATTCCTGGCTCCGACCCATCCACTGTTCAATTTCTTTGGCGTCAAAGAAAAACTGCGGAAGACAAGGCAAGACAACACATCTTTTGTGCAACGTATCACCCTAGCAACGCATTACTTAACTCCGCTATTAAAAGGACTACATATTCATAATAAAAACATTAAAAATCATCATTTGAAAGAAAAAGAAAACACATTTAATTCTTGAAATAATTGGATTTAGGGAAATTCTGTAGGTATTATCGTGCATCATTTAGAGAATACTGGATTTGTGCATTCATCTGTAACTCTCAAACCAATACTAAGTTCCAATGACAAAACTTTCCAAACAGATTACTGTTCTGTTTATTTATTCCTCGTTCAAGAGGAGAAATGTATTCAGCATTTTCAACACAGAGATGAAGAGTAATTTGAACGCCTGGCAAACATTTTATTGTCTGAAATGTTCATGTTTTAAATGACGGAACTTTGCACTGGTTTGAAGTGAGCAGATCATGCACTGTCTACAGTCTCAAAAAGGAATGAGAAAGACCCAAATAAGTGTATACAAAACAACTTCTAAGTACAATTTAGTCAGTGGAGGAAAAACAAACATTAGTGCTACTGTTATATCTACACTTCTCCTTTACTTAAAAAAAGGAAGAATACTGGAATTTGAAACAATTTCTAGACTAATTATGAAACATAGGCATGGTAGATAGTAGACAGGATTCAAGTATTTCTATCCTAAATTTCTTTGAAAAGTTGTTTCCAAATTATAAAGAAGGTTGATTTCAGAGATGTCAAGTCACAATACATGTTCAACTGTATTTTTTTGGTTTTTCTAATTTATTTATTTTTTCCAGTCAGTGGTGAAAGAAAAGGGTGGACACAAAATTAACGGAAAAGGGGAGGGGAAAAAATGGAAAGCCCCAGGGAAAAAAACACCTCATTCTCAATTTTGCTAAGGTAGCATGCCCAGCACATCATATATTCAAAGGATCGAATTGTTTTTTCTAAGGGATGGGGACAGGAGGAGTGAGGGAAAAAGACACACACAAATTGAATGGCTGCCTTCACAAAATAATTCAAAGCAAAACACTACTGCCAACAATTTGTTGATTCAATCGGTTTCGATATTTGGACAAAAATCAGAATTTTTTCTCAGATTCGTTACTCGTTTTGGAGCACATTGAAATGACTTGAGTGCACTTTAAGAGGTTTTGTAGAGAATTTAAAGTCTCCTTTCTTATCCATATTTGGAGTATTTCAAGCATGGGGCAACATAATTGATTTCATTTTGATGAAAAAGTGGTGAATCATTAGAATGAGGCTGGTAAAATGATCCATGTATTAGTTTCGTCTAATGTTTGACCATGAACGAAAAAAAAAACACACACCAAAAAGACATGCCTTCACTGTTATGGAAGAAGTAATGAATTGAAAATAAAAAACCCAGAAGTAAAGAGAGAGGGGGAAAAAAGAGAGAAATACTACATTTTAAGAAGAGGGGTGTTTTGTTTGTTTATCGTTTAACATTATTACGGGAACCACTTACCATGCAAAGACAACGAACGGGAAGGATACCAGTCACCGCAACGAGTGATGGATGTTTTGGAGGGTTGTGTAATATATGTGACAGGTCCACCATACAGAGCACTTGGATGACACGAACACGGGAAATACACGGAGACGGAGGCAGTGGGGGGGGGTGGGAGGGGGGAGTGGGGGAGGTATGGGACGACGGGGCATCTGGTAGTTGGCGTCAAGAAACAGCATCCAAACATGGACATGCAGATTTTTGTTTCTTTCTGAAATACTCAGATTCGGCATTTTGTTTTTACACTTGGAACTCGTCAAATAAGAATTTTGTTTTCCCTAGGGAGACTGAGTTTGATTCGATTTTTAAGGGAGGGGAGGGCGGGGAGGGGCGGGGAGGGGGGGGGCTGGTGGCTTGGCATGCTGAACAAGACATAACCGCGCATACGACAAACTGCGCCTTTGTTGCGAGACACATACGTCATGCACAGTACAACCCCCCAAAAAACGGGGGGAAAAAAAACAAGCGTAGACGCGGAAAAATATCCATACACCACGGACATGTCACCAACATCCACATGCGCAAATACAGGCCTGAAAGTATCATGCAAATAAACAAAAAGTAGTTCCCTCGACTGCAGAAACTGCAGAAATGCTTTGTAATATTTTCATGGAGAAAAATTTCTCAAACTCACTAAGGAAAAAAATGACAAATACGGATAAGTTTCATTGCGACTCTTCGGAGAGTTAAGGTTCAGAGTCCTAAAATTAAGTAGGTTGAAAAAAGAAAAATAGCTAGAGAATCTTGAATTTTGTTTCAATGTTTGGCCCAAGGAAAGACCTGTATTTGTATCTGAAGAATGGCATCGCCATAGAAACAGAAAAGCAAGTGCAAAGGAGATTCACAAAGGTTATTTGTTTTCTTATACAGTGCTGATTAATTACTTTGTGATACAATTAATGTCAGATCTTGGGAGTACGTGACATTAGACTGAAGGAAATGCATGCAGCGATTGGTCAATTTGAGAAATCGGGAGATGTGGAATAAACATGAGTGCTAAATTAGCATACACTGAATAATCTGACAGTTCCGGTTTGGAAGTTCGGACAACCATCGGGTTCAGAGAGTGGGGGGGGGGGGGTTATCAAATTGTACAGAATATTATATCAGTGGAAGAAGCTTAAAGGATACAGTTAGACATACACGTTTAAATGGAACCACAACAATTGTCACAGAAATGAAAGCAACTCAAGGGTGAACACTGGATGGACCAGAACAAAACACAATCAAACATGTATAGTGACTCAACGTTTTTTGCGCTAAAAAAAAAAAAAAAGTAAAAAAAAAAAATCATGTTTGCTGGAAAATTCTGAAAAGGATGGTTTTTGTCCGGCTACGATTGAGAAAGGACAATGCAGTGTGCACTCTCATTCAAAAAGCTCCAATTTTTAGCTTCTTTGTGCATGGTTCTCGACGAGTTTCCATGCAATTTTGCAGCTAGGGCAACCAGTCAAGGATATTTTGTGTTGGCAAAGTGCGTGACACTGTGACATTCAGTAAAAAAAAACAAAAAAAAAAACACAAGTACGAGGAACATGTAATTGCCACCTGGGACCGTCTCTCGGCTCAGCTTGCACTGAGTACCGAATGGCTGGTGTACTGTCACAGGAAATTCTGCAGTAACCGTAAGCTGGACTCCATGCATGATTTACTTCCTTTTTGTTTTTCTTTCTTTAACTTATTGGTTGGTTGCAGAGTTAGTTGCGGTGTATTTTTTTTCTTTTTTCTTCAATTTTGCTATGTAAGCATTTAAAGCAGGGAGTGGACAAAGCGGATTTAGAGGATTTTCCTTTTGAAAGGAATCGGGATTTTTCAGTCTTAAGCTTGGGTTTTTTTTGGTTTTGTTTTTTTAATTATGCTTGGGGAATTTGCTTTAGCATTCCCAGCGATGTATTGTGCGTACCGGTGTGTATCTGTGCGTTTGGGGTGGAGGTTGATGGAGGGGACATGCACGAAGCAGTGATTCGGCACAGGGGAGGAGTTTGTGGAGTTTTTAGAAGCCATTGGAATGTGACTCGGGAGGTGGTGGGTACCGGTCTTGGTCGGTGACACACTCAATGCTGGTGGGTACTGGTCTTGGTCGGTGACACACTCAATGCTGGTGGGTACCGGTCTTGGTCGGTGACACACTCAATGCTGGTGGGTACCGGTCTTGGCCGGTGACACACTCAATGGAAGGCCAGTCCATTAGGGGTAATGATTGTTGGCCAATGAACATATTTGCATGTGTCGTTTACCGACACTGTCCATAGCTGGGGGGTTGGTTGGTTGGTTGGTTGGTTGGTTGGTTGGTTGGTTGGTTGGTTGGTTGGTTGGTTGGTTGGTTGGTTGGTCTGACTGGATGGCTGTGGGCTGCATGACTGAATAGCTGCTTGATTGATAAGCAGACGCTTGGTTCTTTTCATTTGCCAGTAGCGGTATGTTAGATGGGGGACGGGGAGGCCAAACGGTGTGTATATATGCAAATGCAGGGCAAGGCTTGGGCTTTGAGGTTTGGGTTTGGGGCGGTGTAGTTTTTTTTTGGGGGGGGATGGTTTTGTTTACCTGGAAGTACTCGGCGGCATACTTCAAGTGGGTCTCCAGAGAGTTGGCCAGCTGGGAGAGTGTGTTCCACTGCGACTGCATGGCTGACATGTGATCCTGCAACGACAGACAGACTGTTGCAGAGAGAGGAAGAGAAGGGAACACGACGACCCCCTTCCCAAACACAACAGCAGCAGCAACGACAACACCAACTCAATGAGGTTTCGCCCTTGCTCTTGACGTAATAAACACTTGAGTGTTCAGTGCTTTGCCTGGTGCCTAATGAAAATATTTCAGGCAGCTCGGGCTGTTATATCTATGAACGTCAACGACAACAACGACAACAACGACAACAACGACAACAACGACAACAACGACAACAACGACAACAACGACAACAATGACAACAACGACAACAACGACAACAACGACAACAACGACAACAACGACAACAACACCAGCAACAACTCCACTGTCTAATAAATTGCACGTGTCCCTGGTTTCATAGCAGAGCACGATTTCAGAATCAAGTCATAAACTATTTCCTACAATACAGAATGGTGTAATATCCGTGACGTTTTTTTTTTGCCTTTTTCTACTTGCTCAGTCTCTTAGATAACCATATCAGCTAAAAAATTCGCAGTATTGCTTTTTTTGGAATGTCTTAAGGTTTAACACACAAACTGTGGCAATCTTTTGACTTTTACCAATGTTGTATAGGGCTTTAAGAGTCTGTCGTCGTGCCAGACTTCAAAACGCGCTTCTAGCAGGCAGCTTGTCAAAGCAACTGCTAACATCAGTCTCTAAAGTGTACGGTAAATCGGCTCATTGTAGAAAATTTGGATTTCTTTTTCTTCTTTTTTTTCCTTGCGTTGTTTTTCTTTCTCGTCGCTTACCGTGATGCAAGGTTTGGCAGGGTGGTTGTCATTGAGAAGACGATCACCGTGGTTCTGGATGGCCGTGAACTGACGTTCACGTCCCTGGATCTCTCGCATCAGATGCTGAGAGGAAAGAGGAAAATGAAAAACACAGACTAGAGTAATATTCCCCAATAAATGCTTCTCAAAAAAATGTCAAAAATTGCAAAATTTCGACGTTTCAATCCTTGCAGGGGCCACTTTCATAGAGCTGCTTAAGCGCCAAAATTTGCTTCACCGCAAAGAAGTCAGGATTCAAGATTCATGATCCAAACGTCACTATAGTTTCATGATATGCAAAGAAGAATAGACTACCAGTTCAAGTCAAAAGCACTGGATTGAAATCACATCGCAGTGTGGTTTGTAGTTATGTTTACACAAGGAAGACTTTTTCTGCTTAGCAGATTTTCACGCTCAAGAAGCTCGATGAAATTGCGACTGTTCTCAGGAAGCCAAGCACCACCCCTCGTTAGGCTGTCTGCGTTCTTTTCTTTGTTTTTGGCTCTTTTTTTTTTTGTAAAAAAAACCCCAAAATTGTAAATTTCATGATTTTTTTCAAGGATTTTTTTTTTTTTTTAAGTTGTAGCTTTTAAATACTCAGTTCGTCGCTATGGAAATTGTCTATTCGTACTTGTTAACTTTTTGATATTAAAAAAGAAAAAACTGGCAGCCAGCCCTCTCGAAAAAATAGCCCGGCTGGTTGTTTTGGATAAATGGGTCGGTCGAACATTTTGAAAAAAAAAAAAAAATTTAAAGGCCTCCTCCTTCCTTCTTTCCAACCAAAAAGGCAGGATGCTAAACATATTTTTTTTTTTGGGGGGGGGGCTTTACCTTGTAGTGCTTCTCCAGTTCAGCAATGTTGAGGTTCTTGGCACTCCAGTCACGGTTGGCGTGTTCGTCCTCCACCTGGTTCATCCAGATCATCTCCTTGGTGGCCTGCTGCACAAACTCCAGCAGGATCTCAATGTCACGCACACGCTTGACGGCCATGTCCTGGGGGGTGAGCAAAGGGAGATGGTTACCAGCCATTTCAATACTGCCAGGGTTACCGACTGTGGCTGGTACTCAGCCGAGTGGAGCACACTGTAACTGTTGCCAAGCATACAGGTTACCAGCCATTTCAATATCATACAAATACTGCCAGGGTTACCGGTTTGGCTGGTACTCAGCCGAGTGGAGCACACTGTAACTGTTGCCAAGCATACAGGTTACCAGCCATTTCAATATCATACAAATACTGCCAGGGTTACCGGTTTGGCTGGTACTCAGCAGTGTGGAGCACACTGTAACTGTTGCCAAGCATACAGGTTACCAGCCATTTCAATATCATACAAATACTGCCAGGGTTACCAGTTTGGCTGGTACTCAGCCGAGTGCAGCACACTGTATCTGTTATCAAGCATACAGGTTACCAGCCATTTCAATATCATACAAATACTGCCAGGGTTACCGGTTTGGCTGGTACTCAGCCGAGTGCAGCACACTGTAACTGTTGCCAAGCATACAGTTTACCAGCCATTTCAATATCATACAAATACTGCCAGGGTTACCAGTTTGGCTGGTACTCAGCCGAGTGCAGCACACTGTATCTGTTATCAAGCATACAGGTTACCAGCCATTTCAATATCATACAAATACTGCCAGGGTTACCGGTTTGGCTGGTACTCCGCAGAGTGCAGCACACTGTAACTGTTGCCAATTAAAGCACCATAAAAGAAAACCCTAGGTTACCAGCCAAAACAAATGACATGCAATGCAAGGCATGATCTTTTTGTGGTTGGTACTTGGCAAAGTGCAGCACATTGTAGGCCCCTAGCTGTTACCAAGCACAAACAAAAACAATGGTTAGCAGCCAAAACACATTATATGCAATATGAGGAATGAACTTTCAGCGGCTGGTATTCGGCAGGGTGCACTAAATTGCAATTATGGCAAATCACCATAAGGAGAAAACCCTGGGTTACCAGCCAAAAGTTGCATGCATAGATGTACAATCCCTCTTTAATAGCTGGTACTACTCTTCCATTTCAATTCTACTTCAGTCAACACGAACACGTGGCTAGGCGTTATCGTCTGACACATTGAGCAGCTCTACCACGTTGGGACTCCATGTGGTGTCATAACGCTTCACTGTGAATGTTCATCAATTGACAACACCTTTGGGTTCACGCTATTAGCTATGGCTGCCTGCACACTATGCTGTAATACTTGTATTGGTGTTACTCGGTAGTGTGGCACAAATGTAACTGGAGACGAAGAACAGACTCCGTACACAAAAATTGGCTCAATGATGAGGTTTATCATAAATCCAGACTGAGGCCGTGTCTGAAACGAGCTACGGCTAGGGCTATTGTCTTCGCATCTCTGTGTATTTCCAATAGGGGGAAGACCTAGACCTAGCTCTAGACGCCCGTTTCGGACACGGGCTTACCTTGGTGTGGGAGCTTGTGGGCAGAAGAAAGACCCCCTAATGACGATAGAGGACGGTTGTCTTTAAACAAAAACAACTACGACAGGGGTGGTTTTGGACGATTAGTTAAGGAAACCATCTAAGGGCTGGATGGCTCAGATGGTAAGAGCACTGGTAGGCAAAAACCAGAGGTCTCTGGTTCAAGACCCCACCAAGTCCAATGTTATTTGACATTTCTCAAATCATTAACAAACTTTGCAGTCAGTTTTTTTTCTTCTAATTTCACTTGACTTTGATTGATGTAGATTCTGTCAAGAAGTTTTAATTGATTTTTGATTTTTTTTTCACTCACCAAAAGCTGTTTGTAAGCATCTTCCAGAATGGCAATCTGATCTTGGTTCCTCTGAAGTTCCTCACCAGTCATGTTGGTCTGGCAAATAAAAAAGAAAGAAGACAGCTTTCACTCTCAAGAATAAATATATACATTTATGACACGAAAACGGTTACCAAAAAAATAAATCTGATTTCTGTCTGATAAGTCACCAAGGTGGGATTTCACGAAGCCTTGCAATGCATTGTAACTCCAAATAAATAAAAAAAACTGATGCAAACTGCTTACTGACTAAAATGACCTGCAATACATGAATCTCAAAAGTTAGAGGGCCTGGCGATTCGATCCTAGCAGGACTTTTCTCAAAGTGCCTTTGAGAAAAGTCCTGCTTGGATCGAAACTACAGGCCCTCTAACTTTTGAGATACAATTATTTTGCTCAGTAGAAGCTGCACCTCTGGCCACACTCCCTCTAAGAGGGAATGAGGGAGAAGGTATTTCAGTTCTGCTAACAGCTCCTGTCCAATATTTTTGGAGGGGGCTTTGAGAAAAGTCCTGCTTGGATCGAAACTACAGGCCCTCTAACTTTTGAGACACAATTATTTTGCTCAGTAGAAGCTGCACCTCTGGCCACACTCCCTCTAAGAGGGAATGATGGAGAAGGTATTTCAGTTCTGCTACAGCTCCTGTCCAATATTTTTTGGAGGGGGCTTTGAGAAAAGTCCTGCTTGGATCGAAACTACAGGCCCTCTAACTTTTGAGATACAATTATTTTGCTCAGTAGAAGCTGCACCTCTGGCCACACTCCCTCTAAGAGGGAATGATGGAGAAGGTATTTCAGTTCTGCTAACAGCTCCTGTCCAATATTTTTGGAGGGGGTTTTGAGAAAAGTCCTGCTTGGATCGAAACTACAGGCCCTCTAACTTTTGAGATACAATTATTTTGCTCAGTAGAAGCTGCACCTCTGGCCACACTCCCTCTAAGAGGGAATGATGGAGAAGGTATTTCAGTTCTGCTACAGCTCCTGTCCAATATTTTTGGAGGGGGTTTTGAGAAAAGTCCTGCTTGGATCGAAACTACAGGCCCTCTAACTTTTGAGATACTATTATTTTGCTCAGTAGAAGCTGCACCTCTGGCCACACTCCCTCTAAGAGGGAATGAGGGAGAAGGTATTTCAGTTCTGCTAACAGCTCCTGTCCAATATTTTTGGAGGGAGTTTTGTTTCTGAATTCGGGAAAAGATCTGTCCTACCAGCACGCTGCGGCACTTGGAGATGTTACGCTCATACTCGCGGATGGCGTGGAGCTCTGACTTGCTCTGCTGCAATGCCTTCTGCACCTTCTCGAGGTCGTCGCCATGACTGGCGAGTTTCAAGGAGGACTGGCCGGGCAGAAAACCAAAAAAACAAGGGTGCAAAAGTATGAGTGGAGCTGAAGTCATCATAGAAGCTAATTGTTGGCAAAATGGGTCAAGAAAAAATAGTGAAAAACCGCTCCATTTGTTTCGCAAAATTTTTTAGATCTAGGGGGTGAGACGTAAATGATTTCTTCGCACTTTTCTCTAAAAAATACAGCATTTTAGGCAGAAACATTTCAGAGCGAGGTTTCTACTATAACCATAGAACTGTATGAGTTTCATGTAAATCTGTGAACATTACTGTTCTTCAATCTTACCAATGTTGTGCAGGGGCTTTAAGGGGGTGGTAAGCAGGTAAGAAGCAGGCAGTAGGGGTCGGGGACAAGGTCGGGAGGGGGACGGCCAGCGCTCTCACCTCCTTGTTCTTGACCCAGTAGTAGCACTCCTTGATGAACTGGTCCACGTTGCCTTCCACAAAGCGGCGCTCGGTCCTCAGCTCCACGCGACGCTCCAGCTTGACCTGGTCTCCTTGCACCATGGTGCGGCTGGTCACTCGCTGGGTGGTGCCGGCAATCTGGAAGTTGCGCAGCCTGGCCAGCTGCTGCTGTAACTCCTCCAGCCTGCGGGGAGAAGGAGACAGGGAGGGGGAGGGAGGGAGAGAGGTGGGGGACACAGCGTGTGGGGTCAAGACAATCCAGAGTTCAAGAAGTGTGGCTCTGAAAAGAGTTACCGGCTCTTTTCAGAACCACACTTCTCGAAAGAGAAGAGCTATGTGGTGTCATTGCAAACCTTTCACTTGGAACTTCCACCATGCAAACCTTCAATGTAGTGTCATGATCATTTGAAGGATTAGGTAAGGGGTTCTGGTTAGAAGCTACCCTGACCCAACTTAAAAACAAAAAAAAATTGGACAAAGTTTTGATCTTAAGCTGCCGGCTATCTTTCACTGGTCGAGTGTCTGTCTGTCCTACTCACTTCCTGGAGAGTTCATGTCCTTGGGGATGCTTGTTGGTCCGCAGCTGGGTCACCTCTCGCATCAGAATGGCAATGTTCTTGTCGCAAGTCTGCAGAGAGGGGGAGGAAAAAAAGAAAAGAATGAGACGCTCGTCAGTCGATCTGATCCGATGGGCGACTGACCCCACTCCCTACCCGCAGGCCGACCACTAGATGGGACGGTTTGAGAAAAGCTTGCCAAAGGTCCAGCACCGTCGAACCATCACAAGGTGACCGACAAAATCACTGAAAATCACTGAAGGCCAATAAATTGTGCGACTATGAGTGAGCGCTTACTCGACCACGAGATGCGACTGCGAGTGAGCGCTTATGCGATTATGAGATTCACGGCAGGGGTGCAGGCACCCTTCAGTTTTTAGGGTTTTAACAGATAAAAATTAGCAGTTTGAGATACCTGTTTGACATAAAAAAAAAGAATAATAAATAAAATAAAAGAATTAAAAATTAAAAATTAATAAAAAAAATTATAATAATAATACAATCACGCCATCTCCGGAAATCCAGAAATTTCTGTAAGTTTACATCCCAGGAAAGCACCTTTCCATGGACCTTAAAGGGCCATCTGGGATGGTCTTCCTAGAATTCCAGGAGCTCTTTTTTTAGAGATCGTCAAGAAGGGTCTGGACAGGTTTCTTTCCACCACCTTCACTCACCCTGGCAGCAGAGTCAATGTCGTCGATGGCGTTGCGGACGTCGGCGGCCGTCATCTTCTCAGACTTGCTCTCTGCGTCCTTGATGCGGCCCTCGATGGTGGCCAGGTCGGCCGACACCATGGGGATCTGTCGGTTAACCTTGTCGGCGAGGGCGTCCTGCTGCTCCATCCTGGATGAGGGGAAAGGCGGACGATCGGAAAAAAAAAAGGGGTCATCGCTGGTTGCCGGACAAAAAGGACAAACCTAAAGCAACACTGGTTACTGAACAATGACAAAAGTGTAAGCCATCACTGGTTGCTGGGCAACAGGGATAGTAAAGGCATCATTGGTTGCTAGGCAACAGTGATAGTAAAGGCATCACTGGTTGCTGGGCAACAGTGATAGTAAAGGCATAATTGGTTGCCAGGCAACAGTGATTGTAGAGGCATCACTGGTTGCTGGGCAACAGCGAATGTTTTAGGCATCATTGGTTGCTAGGCAGCAGTGATAGTAAAGATTTCACTGGTTGCTGAGCAACAGCATAGATTAAGACATCAGTGGTTGCTGGGGAACAGTGATTCTAAAGCCATCACTGGCTGCATGGCAACAGCATAGTTTAAGATAGGAGTGGTTGCTAGGCAACAGTGATTCTAAAGCCATCTGGCTGGATGACGTTTGGGAAAGTGGTGCGGGTGGATGCGGGGCAAATCGGGGTTTCCTTGGCGACAGCTCCTGTCACTAACCTGTGCAGCTCGGAGTTGAGGATATGCTCCCTTTGCTGCACGGCCAGGCGCACCCGGTCAAAGTTAGACTCCACCGAGTTGATGTGAAGGCCAGGTGGGGGACGATACTGGCCCTGGGAACGGGTGCTCCTCTGAAAGGAAACAAAATAAGCAAAGAAATAACCGAGAGACACAGAAAGAGAGAGAAAGAGAGAGAAAGAGAGACGAGAGAGAGAGACAGAGACAGAGAGAGACAGAGGAGAGAGAGATAGAGAGATGGTGGAGGAATGGAAAAGAGACATAGACAGAAAGAAACAGAGAGAGGAGGGAGAGAGGGAGAGAGAGAGAGAGAGAGAGAGAGAGAGAGAGAGAGAGAGAGAGAGGAGGGAGAGAGGGAGAGAGAGAGGAGGGAGAGAGAGAGAGAGAGAGAGAGAGGAGAGAGAGACAGAGAGAAATGAACAGAGAGACAGAGAGACAGACAGACAGAGAGGGGAGATGGAGAGAGATGGCATGGGAAAAGGAGCTCACCTCAATGTCACGGAATTTGCTGGCCATTCGCTGCCTCTCTGCGTCCTTGGCGGGGAGTTCCTCGGACTTGAAGCGATTCAGATCGGCCAAAGCTCTCTGTCACAAGCAACAACAAAAACATTTACAAAGGTGGAGAGGAAATTTGACTGGACCGTAAATTTAAGCAGCAGTCGAAGGTTGGCAACTGCTTCTGACTAGTGAATGCCTCCTCAGCGAAGATCACAGATATAATACGACTTCAAAAGTCCAGGAGAATGTACTTCAACAAGGGTTTGCCCTACTTGACGTGTACTTAAACACTGCATGCGCAGTGCTTTGCCCGATTCCCAGTTCAGAAAGCAGGCCCTCAGATCCCGGTCCAGTCAAAGTTTTCTTCGCCATTTTTTCAAAAAAATTCTTCCAAAGTTCCCCGGTCAGCTTTTCCTGAATTTGTTTCAACTTTATTTTTTTTTCAAAATAAAGTCTAGACTGGTGTCGGGAATATGCCGGAGCTCTTCTCGCGGGGAAACGGACTCACCTTGATCTCGGCCGTAGTTTGGGGAGGGCTACGGTCGTCCAAGTTGCTGGTCGTCTTTCTCATCCAGTCCATCAGCTGGCGTGCCGGCTGAGCGTAAGCCTCCCACTGGGGATCGGTGCCCTGAGCGGACGAGGAAACCCCGACCAAGAAAGATTAGATATAAACTAGAGATTTATGTCTGTTGGCAAACAGAACATAACGCTTTTCCGCATCTGGTTCTCTTTAAAAAAAAAATTAAAAAAAAATTGATGAAAAAAAAATTGACATCAACGGGATTCGAACCCGTAACCTCCATTCCTAACACAATATGCACGTGCATATTTTGTGCACAAAGTGTATGGGACCTCATTATATTTTTCAAAAAATCATAATAATTCTGAACAATGGTCGATTGCTTCCACACTCAGGATTATGAATGTCTAGCACAATAGCTACCTGCACACCAAATTTCGAGACGATTGACCTTTGGCAAATATGTGTTTTAAAAACACGCATTTTGATGACGTCACAATTGCGTCATGGCATTTTGGCCCCAGAGGGTGTTTCTAGACTACATCCCTAATAGATATAAACAAAAACAATAAAAAAATCTTGCTCCGTTGGCCAAATATGCTCAATTGAATGTTAAAATCTTAAAAGTTTATGACCTCATTAATATTCATGAGATGACGTCACGATCAAATGAGGGCAATTTTTGGATACACCTTTTCCCAACTTAGATATAGTGCAAACTTGGAACAAAACGAAATTAATTTTTTGCTTTTATTGCAATTTGAAATTTGCCCCTTTAAAGCGCTGTCACATGACACATGCTGACGTCATGAAGTTTCAAAGACAACTGTGCACAACTTCAGCAAGGGCTCTATGCATTTGTCAAGTTTGAAAAAAATCAAAGTTTGTTCAATGGCAAAAGTGCCCTCCGAAAAAACCCTGTGCTTTGTCTATGGGATTATTCCGACCAGAAAAAGAAGAAGAAGAAGAAGAAGAAGAAGAAGACAAAAAAAAAATCAGAACAAGAACAATAGCTTTTCCGTATGGAACGGAAAAGCTAAAAAAAAATCTTAACAATAACAATAGCTTTTTCGCTTCGAGCGAAAAAGCTAAAAAACAAAAATGGAGAGTGTCTCTGAGAAGAGCCAGTGAGCAGTGTGCTCTGCCCATCATAAAGAGACTGTTCATACCATTGGGAAGGCCGTCATCTAAGATCTGGATAGCTCAGATAGTAAGAGAGGTCGTACGCAAAACCAGAGGTTTCGGGTTCAAGTCATGGTCCAGTCAAACAAATTTCTTTGCCATTTTTTCGACAATTGTTCAAAAGTTCCCAGTCATGTTTTTCCCCTTTATTTGTCTGACTTGAATTGAAAAACTCATCATGATTTACAATCGGTCACAAACAAACAAAGTCAAAGTATGAGAGAGCTACATGCATAACTGTGGTTGGTTTTCCCATTGGAAGACGCGTAACTATGAATCGTTAGTAGTAGTAGTAGTATCCTAAGGCCAATTTCATAGAACGTGAAAATCTGCTAAGCGTGAAGAATGTTCCCAGTGTAAACAGGAGTACAGAGCAGGCATGCCTTTACACACCCGTAAGGTTTCTTGAAATCGACCTCCCCCCCCCCCCCCTGATTTTTCCCTAAACCCTCGGATCCCCACGGGATGTGTCGACTGTACTCACGTTGGTGGCACCAGCGGAAGGCGGACTGCTGGCAACGCGCTGAGCGCTGGCAGACTGCACCACAAACTCCTGGACTTGGGACTTGTCCGTGGAGCTGGTGGTGGAGCTGGTGGTGGTGGAGGAGGCAGCCGGACCGAGCTGCCTGGTCGTCTTCAGTGTGGTGGTCATGGACGTCTTGACCTGCTTAGAGGGGACCGCAGGGAAGACGTCGTAGAGAGAGGAGACGTAGGTCATGATGGAGCGGTCGTCGGGATCGGGGACATCCACATCTGTCAGAGAAGCGGGAGAGAAAAAAAAATTAAGGCAATGTTTATTCTTTTTTATAAGATCTTGGGAGATTAGGACCTGAAAGTGTCCTCAACCGAGACACAGTCCAAGACCAAGACACAGACAGAGACACAGACCAAGATGCAGATACAGACAAAAAAACAGAGAGAAACAGACAGCAGGGATGTAAGTGATCGACGAAGTCATTTCCTGAAAATTACCGAAGGCCAATAAATTGTGGGACTGCGAGTGAGCGCTTACACGACCGAGAGATGCGATTGCAAGATTCACGGCAGGGGTGCAGGTGCACTTCAGTTTTTAGGGATTTTAACAGATAAAATTTAGCAGATTGAGATACCAGTTTAACAAAAAGAAGTCAAATCCCTGAGACGGACACAGACAAACAGACACAGACCTCAATGCCCATCACTGAGACTGAGATCTCAGTGCCCAAGACCTTCCGACAGAGAGAGACCGGATCCTTGTATTCTATTCGGATCCCCAAACCCACTACTGTCGCCACCGCCGCCTCCCCTGACCCCTGACCCCGACCTGACCCTCTCACCTTCAGGCTCCAGGAGGCTGGCCACGCCCAGCTGTGTCTCGGCCACATGGAAGGCATTGCGCAGGTTCTTCTTGTGCTCCGAGGGGCGCAGGCCGCCAAAGTCCACCAGGTCAGGGCGGTTGCGATGGATGATGCCGTTGAAGGCCAACCCGTCACGCCAGCTGCGGCCAAAGTCGCGAATATGCACGCCGGGCAGGCCCTCTACGGTCTGCTTGGCCCAGTGCAGCAGCGCCTCCTTGGGCTGCAGGTGCTGTCCTTCAACCTTGATGTCCGAAATCTGCACAAAATAAACGGAGAGAGCAACGTTTCCAAATAAGAAAAATTGTGACAATCCGGAGTGCCTCATGTTTCAATCCTATTTATAAGACAGAATAATGAGGGCAAGAACATGTATAAGAAGGTGAAGTGATAAGATACTGGTGACAGAAGATAGACAAACTTGAAAAATGGCAAATCGTACGCAAAACCAGATGTTTCGGGTTCAAATTCTGGTACGGTCAAATTTTTCTGTGCACATTTTTTCAAGATTGTTTAAGAGTCGGTTTTTCCGTTATTTGTGTGACAGAAGATGAAGACAAAGGAGTAGACAAAGACAAAAACTTCACCAGCCATTCACACTGCACCCATTCACTCACTTCCCGGGGAATGTAACATCCTGAGGATTTGATTCGCCGATTCACACTACGGTCATTTTCTGGAAATTATTCAGACCTTCTCCCGCATGCCGCTGCCTGTCTCCGTCAAGGCACGCAACCCGAGGGTTAGCTGAACCCCCCCCCCCTACGATTCAAATTCCCGGGGGAATACCTAGGCATTAAATATTCCCACCTTCCCCAGCATCATCTTATCCTATCCAGCATTTATACAAACTTACACCACCCCGCTTTTGAAAGAAAAAAAAATGGAAAAAAAATAAACACGACAATCTACTGTACACCAACAAATGCATCATTTATGAGTAATTCATCCATTTGCTCAAGCATTCCAGCGTTGTCTGGGAGCGTGTTTACGCAACGTGGACACGCTGGCAGATCATGACATCATCTTCAGATTATGCCCAGACTAACAAAGGGGTAGTGGACGGAGAAGGACAGGTGTCCAGTTGAGCAAACAAGTGGACCCAGGGGGGAGGGAGAGGGGAGAGGAGGGGAGGGGAATTCCTCTGATGACCAGACAACCCTGGAGGGGGTGGTTGAGACAGGTATGAGTCACTCCTGATTGCCAGACAAACAAACTGCAGACACTGAGAATGAGCAGATCTAGTGAAGGGTAGTCTATGGTTTGCAGTAGGGGAATTCTTTACACGTACTGCACATGCAATTCTAAACAACACAAGGCTGAAGGTTACTTAAAAAAAAAACAGGGGGAAGTGGCTTACTAGCTCTGTTTCCACTGTCCAATTAATCCACTGTCCAATTAATCTGTTTTGCTCACATTCACACAGGCCCTAAAAAACTGGTGATTAGCAGTTGTGGTGAAATGGTGGGTGTGTCTTTGAGGGGTGGCCCACGCAGGGAGACATTATAAACAAGCACAACACTTCCTGTCAATCAGAGCATGAGCGGTGCATTGTGGGATTTAAAAAAAAGTTGTACTTCAGTGAAGCATTCCCACACACACCCATCATAAATAAACAAAATACTTTGGAAAAGTCTGGACAAAAAATTCAAAATCTTAACGATCGACAGGACCTGGAGTTTCGATTCTCAGGATCTCTTTTTATGAAGAGCTTTTGAAAAAAATTCTTTTCAGAATAAAATACCGAGACGCTACTCTTTCTTCATATAGCCACCTTATTTTGACGCAACTTAGTGGTCCAAGTACCTTCTTTGGGGAGCTGCGACATTAATAACGCCTCTTCTAATCTATGAATCAAGAGCCTGCTGGAAAATTAACGACAGCACATTCTCACATTGCAATTGGGATGATGTATTGATGGGGCCCCAGTGATCAGGAAAGGGTAGCCGGAGGAAAAAGGGCTCCACATGGACCAATGCCCTGCAGAGACATGAAATTTGATCATCGGCAGACTGTGGGTTTCTCCCTGCAATATGATTTCGTCTGATTTACAACCACGTGGTTGCAAGGGGCCGTTGCCAAGGCAGGTTGCAGGGACAGGTTGCGGACTCAACACAGGTCCCTTGGATGTATCAAGTACATGCCTCCATTCACAAGGCAGCAGATATCACAAATACATGGCCATCGCAATCCCAATTAGAAGAAAAAAAACAGGTTACCTCCTTTTTTTTCCTTCTCCGCCTTCATTCTTGTCCACAAATTTACAGCAAGTAATAACTACAGTAATTAAATGAGATTTGAAGGTTTTCATGGTGAGAATAGAAGGAGTACAGTAGGTTTGTGGTGACACCATGAAGAACGTACCACACATACTTACAAAAGAGAATTTCGCATGGTGTCACTGCAAACCTACTCCCTCTATGGAAATTAAATGTAGCAAACTGCTTACCGACTAAACATGACCAAAAAGCGAATATCAAAAATTAACAGGGCCTGATGTTTCGATCCTAGCAGGACCTTTCTCAAGGGCCTTTGCCTTTGAGAAAGGTCCTGCTAGGAGGGAAACAGCTCATCAGGCCCTTTAACTTTTGAGAGAAATGAGATTATGCTGGAGTTTAGCATCTCTGGTTACAGGCAATTAAATCGCCTGTGTGATACTAGTGACTCATTTGATGATGAGTAAATCGGTCAAGTGAAAAACTGACCATATCGAAACTACAAATGATAACAGTGCACTCACTTCTGCATATGTTGATGACAAAATTATCTGTACAAGGAATGTATAGCATTGCAGTATTCCAGGGGAAGAACATAATGGGCTTAATTTTATCTAGAGCCGCTTAAGCGTGACAACTTCCTAAGCAAGACATTTCTTCCCTGATTAGAACGAGATTGCCAACCATATTACACTTGATGCTTGCTGTACTTGACTTGTATTCTAATATTGGTTGTTTGGCATGAAATACAAGTGAAATTTTGGCTGGCAACCTGATTATTTTGAGGACGATATTTTGCTTAAAAGCAAATTTTGGTGCTTAAGCGGCCTAATGAAATTGAGCCCTATACAGCTGCATGGCTTTTTATCACAAGAAGACACACATTTAATTGGTTGCAGGCATCCATCTTCCCTAATGAGGCAACTGTGCACACATTTGACAACAGTGCAGGGTACTGGTGATCAAGGCCGGTCACATGCACTCTGCAGACCAGACCAATTAGGCCATGTGCTCCGCACAGCACACGTGCATTCTACCGCTGGTGTAGATATAAATTGAGCTAATGTATTCCAGGCAAGCAGAGCTGCAGCGACCGGTCCAGACGGAGCTGGTTATTGCGTCATATACTCGCGACACACGGCGGCACCATACACGTACATCATGTAGGCCCACATTGTTCGTTCAACGGCGGCTTATCCTATGTTCACCTGTAGGCATATCCAGAGGCTATGCCATTCTTCGTCTGAGATGCCGTGTACATTTATGTACATCATGCATATATGCACGGGGGGAAAAAAACCTGCTTTGGCCAGACAACCTGATAAAAGCCAAAATGTATTATGCATTCAAAGTATTTTCTTGAAGGAAATTCAAAGCAATTCCACCACAATTTTGACCGGTAGTAGCAGCAGCCCTTCAGTATCTTGGGAGATACTGCTACCAGACAAAATTGCTTCTCAGCCAAATGACGATGATGATGAATTTCTCATAAGCACTACCCGGTACCTCCCCCCCCCAAAAAAAAAAAAAAAATATTAATAATAATAATAAATGAAACGTGGCATGCTTTGCCAAAAAATGAGTCACTTCTCACACACGCAAAATAAGAAAAACAATTTCAAATGCTCCTACTCAGATATTCCTTTGTTTTTCTATTTTAAATGATATTACATTTTCTCCAGGGGAGTTTGATTCATTTTTTTTTATAAACAAGGCACGGAGGGGGGGGGGGGGGGGAGGTGGTACCCACCTACTGACAGGCAGCACCCAGCTGATCTAAACGGTTGGCACCATCAGAAGATAAGAGGCCAAAGATATCCAATTGACCGCATACAGTCAACACAGACCACTTAATCATTTTGTTGACATTATTTTTATCGCTATTATTAGAGGAGGGGGAGGGGGAGGAGGTTGGGACTTAAAGGGAAACTCCAAGGACGAGGGCAGGGGATGGGAAGTCTTTGAAAGGCTTGACAGTGGTGGAAAAAAAACGTGTACAAGGCGGTTTTCACAATGACTTGTGATCCATCAACTTGGGATTGATTGCCCATCATGAGCTGTAAGCCGTACGGTTTCTGTGCATCGTATTTTTGTATATCACTCTAGATCTCTGTTATTTACCCTATATAGAGTTTCTTCAGGATTTCTCAGCCATCTTGACAACCCAGGAAAATGGCGGGCCCTTTTGATGAAAGTGGAACAGCCTAATTGGAGCCCTCATCAAGTGTCAAATCACACGACTGTATCACACGCCAGAAAACAGAGAAGGCTAGAGAAAGGTGGTTGACAGAATTCTAGTGGTTCCCCAAAACGGTCTACCACCAGACTAAGGGACAATCAAAATGCATACAAGAGTGTGGGGGAGCACATTATACCACAGTCTAGATATGAACAAAGCATGGGCCTCATTTCTTTGTCCAAGACTAACTGGCCGTACATGTTCTTTATACTCTACTACTGCACATGCCCCTTAGGTACTGGCAGTTTTCCACAACGACCGAGAACACAATAAGCTGTGAGACCCATGATGGTGGCCTACTGAACCTAACCGCATGCAATTCTGAGGCTAGCTTGAACCATGGAGGTTCCCTCTCTACCTCCATGCTTAAATTCAACATTGGGGTTTGGGGGTTAAAGCTTAAGTACGGCAAACCCTGACACCTACATATGTCCATTTCAAGCTGATTGAAAAGTGTCACACAAATTCGATCGGATATTCATTATGAAGAGGGTCCAAGCAGATAAAGACATAAACCAGAAAGAGCTACATGTGCAATACCTCCAAAGACAAACAACAATTCACAGTAAAAATTACTGATGAAGATCAAAACTGATTCATGTAGCAAGCCTCGAACGGACAAGGGACCCAGTAATGACATTGAATAGTGAGAAGAACTGTACAGTATCATTTTGAATATAACCAGGGCACAGAATGTGAACTACATGCATGTATAAGCAAGTGCGTGTGACCTTTATAGCAATACATGTACAGACAGGGAAAGCATTGATGCACACTAATTCTATGCTGTCTGGTGTGCACACATAAAATGGATGGCATCTTCATTATTTTTCTTTCAACCGTGGTGATTATCAATTCAGGCATTCCCCGTCTCGCTGGTTGAAAGTCGGACGCCATTTTGTGACCGAAAGTGTTTACACTGAATTGAAGGCAGCCTGTTTTTTCTATTCTGCAACTGGGTTAATGATATGCATAATCTTGGTCGGGAAGTCAAATCAGCCGTTAATGATTAAAGATCACTTCTACGGGGTAGCCATCCCCTCTGGATTTTTTTTTTATCTGTTATGCCGTGAATTAGGTAGTATTTGAAAAAAATTGGTGTTCGAGTTAAAAACTCCAAAGACAAGATGATGAGAATACAATTTGGCTGAACTTTGCACAATAACATTGGAAGTGAAGATTAAGAAGCAGCATTGATACAACAGACATTAAAAATGCTCGCAGCAACAAAATACTTGGTGCTTAATTAGTGCAAAGTATTTCTTGGCCATTTTGTTTTTATCTTTGGGGAGGGTAGGGCTTTAACGTCAGTCCAGTGATGAAAGATTATTTCAAAAGACCTGACGCACAATTGGTCAGAAAAATACGCCCACTTTGACAGATCCCCAGAAAACGTGCAAGAGATATTCCCCGCTGAAAATCAAAGCGCAAGCCAACTGCTCTGGAATCAATCCCTAAAATATTTGAGCCTTTTGAGAGAGATTTCTACGCGAATGGAAATGCCAAGGCCAGTAATTCTCTAAAGATTTGTAGTTAGCAAGATGTCTTGCAGCATTCGTGATGGGATGATGAGGTGCTTAGAAATGCAACTGGTGCCAATCTGTCGAGGAGAAATAATTGAAGGGCGCAAAATGAAAATGCTAGGGAGGGGGTGGTTGCTAACAACTGTTGGTCTCTCTTTTGGGAGATTTTACCTCAAAATCGGCGCTGTCTTGGTCCGGTATTTGAGAATATTGCACCCCCTGTCCGGGCGAGAGGCTTCCTCGCTTGGGGCCGCTTTTGGTCTTCGTGCGGACGGACGGCCCCTCTTCATCTTTCTTCTTCTTCTTCCGGCGGAGAAACTTGGGCCGGCGAAACTTGGACTTCTTCTTCTGCTTCTTGGGCTCGGCCTCCGACTCCTCCTCTTCCTCCTCGACCTCCTCCCCGTCATCTTGCTTTCTCGGCCGCTGGGCCCTGGGAGGGTCGCGGTAGAAGGGCTGAGACAGGGACGCGGGGATGTCATCCTTGGAGTCGCCCAAACCACAGCAGCCGCAACAGTTAAGCTTACAGGCCTTGCCTCCCATTTCAAAAAAAAATTTCAAAAAAAAATTCTTTCAAGTTTCAGAAGGACTATCAATCCTCATTGAGTCCACAGGCAGAACTGTTTATTCCACAGGATTTCGTCCATTTTTTTTCCCTCTTTGTTTACTAAATTTGTTGTGAAGAAATGATTACTCACGCCATGCGACTGGGATTAGAGGATGGGGAAAAGGCGCTGGGGTTAAACAGAGTTTTCCTCCTCGTAACATCAGCGATGTGTAGAGCATGACTGTGTCAGACATTGTAAACACACGTGGGTCTCATTGCGGATGATAGATGGTCTAACCAGATGGTGGAAGGTCGGCATCCAGGAGTGGCTTGGGGGTGACCCTCAGCCCCTCCTCCTACTCCCCAAGTAAGGACAGGATCGGAAGACGGCGTGGGTCGATGAAAATCAGATGCTCTGATCTCCTGCAGCTCAGTGATAATTTGGCAGAGCAAGTAGCAGTGAATCAAAATGATAGCAGCTGGTTGTGGAACACACTTCAGTTTCTTTTCCTTCTTCTAATTTTCTTAATCCAGAGCTCTGTCTCGGCTTCAAAATCGAGACGATGCGACGGCGATGCGAACACAAAGACGCAAACAAGCATCAGACAGATGACCACACCTCCTTATTCTTGCTGCTTCCTCCGTCCGCTGCTACGTGCTCAGTACTCCGGACAAGCTGTTGCTCCCCACAGTGGCCTAATCCTTTTTTTCTTCCCGTCAACAAAAAGATCCGAGGGATGATCACCGGGCAGATGTCCTAAATTCCAGCAAGAATCCGTGAACAAGAAAAAATCCACAGAAGGAGATGCAACGGGGAGGAGAGAGAGAAATGAATTATCATCCGAGACTTAGGCGGGTCTCTCCCCAAACGCCAAGGCTATTTATACACGGCGCGATGATGTCATCCGGTCAGACGACGTCGGTCCGTGTGCGCCGGTATCGTAGGCACACAAAAAAAGAGCATCCGTTTATCTGACGCCGATAACGTCGGACGGGGTATCGGAAGGAATCTCCCCCAGTCTTGCTCTCGAGAGAGGACAAACAAACCAGGAATTGACGGCGGATAAACAAGCACTCGATCTCTCGCCCTCGGTGTGAGAGCCGTCGGTGAGCAAGACAATCAGCAGACGATGAAAAAGCCGTTCCGAGTGAGCCTCATGTGTGGCATGGCGGCTGCCATCTTAGTGTGTGTGTGTGCGTGTGCGGAGGGTCCAACAAGAAAAAAGAAAGAATCCTCCCCGACGACGACGAGATGAGTCAGTCTCCTCCATGTGTGCCCGTCTCTTTCTACTGATGCAGTCCTGACAGAGATGCCTGTCTCCCAGAGTCAGAGGTGGGGCCCCCCAATGCTACTCATTGGCATAATTTATGCCCCTCGTTGTAAATCACTCTGGCACTGCAGCTCAGAGACTGGGGGCAAGGGTGGACTGTCAGACATCGGCCGGCAACCTCCTCCCTCCTCTCTCCTCCTCCTCCTCCCCCTCCTCCTTGACGTCCACCCCAATCTCCCCTACCCCCTAAAAATTATCTACGGGCAGCAATGGGTGATTCCCCCTCCCTCCTTCCCTCCCTCCCTCCCTCCCTCCATAACTCCCTCAGGGAGCTTAGTCGATCAAGCGGACCACGGCTTCCAATTCAGGGTCAATTAGGCTGCCGTCTGCTTTCCACAAAAGGAGGAGATTTAACCCAACATTAACCCACCGCCCCTCCGCTTCCACAATGGAACATTTTGATTAATTCAGTGAGTAGTTTTTACCCCCTCCCACACTACAACCTACAATCCGGAACCGTGTTGCGTTACTTGCGCTTGGTGGGCCATTCAGGGGAGACCGCATTCACACACACACAAACAAAAAGGTGTGAGCTGTCGATAATTTGTTTTTGTAATTAATTCTTTTGTTTGTGTCTGTGTGTTTATTTCATTAAAATTAAATAAAAAAAGCAACATGCATGAATGTTGAGTGTCTGTGTAACAGCTACCAACCTATCTTAAAAGAAATTAGGAATAATTCTGCTAAAAAAAGAGGAATCACAGAGCAAACTACATAGGAATACAATGTTTATTTCCAAGCCCAAAATCGGAATCTGTTGTCAAGAGCTTGTAAAATGTGATAATTTTTTACCCCCTAAAAAAGAGGAATGATTCCTCCAAAATAGGAATGGTTGGCAGCTATGACTTGTGGAATGGCGGAGGTATTGAGCATCTCCAGTCTTTCATCGAGGCTGTATCTGCGGTAATTAATAATTATAATTAACAATCTATGAGTCAACAGGCATGCTTCCCAGACAAAAATCCATAAAGTCATACATGTACGTACATGTACAAGGAGGTCAGACCAGGGCTCTGTGAAGAGAAGGATGTCTGTGCATATACAACTGTATGCATCACATGAAATGATCAACAACCCCCGAAAAATGATAATCAAAAATAACAATAAAAAAATTGTAAAAAACGCATCTTGTAAACAATTGCAAATGTTTGCTTGACAGCAGTTTGTATTTAATTTCATATTGTGTCAGATTTCTTTTAAAAAGCAAAACCACAAAAAAAATACTATTATGATAATAAAAGTACAAAGACATGTATACTGTTCATTGATCAGTATAATTAAAACAAATCTGAGGAAAAAGGGAAAAACAATGTGGATAAGACCTTGACCTTCATACAACATGTTTTGAGAAAAAAACCCTGAGTTTTATCAATCTTATTCATTCATGTTCAGGAATCTTTCATTCAGATATCAAGAATTTGACACTGTGAGAGTTTCTGAATATTGATCATGATATCTCTAGTGACAGCTGCTAAGGAATCCATGCTGCATGTTACTGCATGCTGTGCACATGCTGCCCACATTGCACATGTACATGTAGCCTCATCTGGGACGAAGTACACAAAACGTTCATACTATAGGTGTAAATGCAGAGTAATTGGAGCGAATCTAGTGCCTTGTGTTGACCTAGTCCAATAGATTGAATAGGTCTCCATGAGGAAATTGTAAAGGTGTATACATGTAGGTCTAGTCTACACAATGTCTTCACGAAAGTGGTATTTGAAAATATCTCAAAAACAATTTTGTGATGGGTAGGAAACTAAGAATTCGTCTCAAATTGTTATAGTGTATATGAGGGACATAAGGCCTACGGTCCAAATTTCTGGCCAGGAAAGTGAATGTGGTTGAAATGGGTGCATTTTTAAACATCGTTTCTCACTCGGTTGTGTATAGTGCACAAGAACAAAGCAATGTCTCCACAAGGATACAGAAATTGATACGGGTGTACATGTGTGTAACTGGGTGTAGTGTACAATATCAGGATATACACTGTACACTGTACAACCCCGTTTTCTGGCTCAATTGAAGATTGGATGTAGTCATGTGATCTCCCCCCACCCCATGTGGTTAGCGCCCTCGATAGTGAAGCAAGAGACAGTTTGCAATGACACGCTCATCGCATCAGACACCCCCCCCCCCCTTCAACTCCAACGGCTATCGTGCGATATGTTATCAGGAAACAGCTGGTACCTTGACGTCACCGGTTCACCTGAGTGTGTTTATGTGTCAGTGAGCACATGTGTGGCACCGTGCAAAGCTGTACTTTCCGATGCACTTACCTCACAAAGAACGAGTAAACAAAATTTAATATGTACCGGTACACCTACATGTACCTGTACGTACAAATCTAAATAAAATTTAGATGGCCTGCAATACTGACACACAGTAATACTGGTAGGACCCTTCACTTCAGTTTTTGTCTTTTGAGCAAGTTAAAGGTCTTGCTAGGCTCGAAACATCAACCCCACAAAAAAAATTGCCATCATTTTTTAAATATATGATGTACTGTATGTAAAAAATAAAAAATAAAATGTCACTCGAGAAATTGTTAATTTGCAATTTACAACTTGTTTGTATAATTTTATGTCCCAGAGCTATTTAGTTTGTTACACAACCCTGTTTCGTACAAACTTTTTTGTCAGTCTGTCTGTCTGTCTGTCTGTCTGTCTTTCTGTCTATTAGCAAAATAAATAAGTTATGCATGTATTGTTCTGATTTTTTCTAGAATGTCAGTATTCTCACTGGCTCATGATGATTCTTTTTTTGGTGATGATCTGGATCGAATCCTTGATTCTGGATTACTTTAAAATGTTTGTTAACATGGTGCTTGTCTGAGGTCTGTGCTCTCCGAGTGCTTGTCTAGTTTATTAATTGCTTCAGCTGTCAGCTCCCCCACTGTGAAGTGAGCCCTCTTGTGTCCAGTTGGCCCAATTATGAACAGTTGGATGTCTGTGTGTTCCATGACACGGACTGCCTTGCATCTACGCAGGAAGGCCCAAGGTCAACGGAACTTGACCAGCAAAGGTCACGCATGTCACAAGGAATTAATGTCCTCAGAGGTAACCTCTGTACGGGCCCTCCAGAATTCCGCCAGCTCTCCCGGTTCGAGCTGGGGTTTGTCCTGCGAGAGGATTTGAGCGAAGTGAGGCCAATTTGAAGCGATTTTACCGGAACAAAAACATTAGTTGGAAGAAATTGGGGGAGGGAGCATCAAAAGATTACAAGAAATTGACAGAATTTTGGGAGGTCACTGTGACCCTATGATAAAAAGTTTGAAGACTTTTTTTATTTGAAAACTTTTTAAAATGCTAGGATGCCGTCCAACAGCCATCAATTGACAGAGTCGAAGGCCCGCAAGAACACATATGATTTTGACTGAGTATTTTTGAAGGAAGCATACATAAAAGTTATTGG
The DNA here is from genome assembly GCA_949987565.1 of Luidia sarsii. Taxonomy (NCBI): domain Eukaryota; kingdom Metazoa; phylum Echinodermata; class Asteroidea; order Paxillosida; family Luidiidae; genus Luidia; species Luidia sarsii. The sequence continues at coordinate 11,653,033 of OX465119.1, read as the reverse complement.
AAGACTGACTTAAAATAAAGTCAGTGTTAAATTGAAAAGGCCTACAAGTACATGCAATCTTGCAAGATTAGACGAAAATTAAATGCTCCACAAATATATATTTTTTTAAATCCTGATAAAGCAAAACCCTCATTGAGCCATCCAAATCCGCGATGAGAGTGCAGTGCCTACGTTTGCTGTTAAACCATGCCTTTGTCCTAAAGATCCTACTGCACTCATGCATGCAAGCAGATGTCAACAGATATTCAACAGACTGTTATACATGGGTCGAATGATTTGTAGTAGCCACATTAATAAATGCAGTCTACTGTGTTCATGTACATACCACGGGGATGTCTCGGTACGTCCAACACGGTGCCCAATCCATGCTAGGCGACTGGTGTCAAGCGACCCACAAAAAAAATATCAACTCCAAGGGAGTGCACGAGGGCCGGCTACACCAAGGGTGGAAGATGGAGAGATCTCCTGGAGATAAACACGGCCGGCAGTTGCTCGTAATTCTGCAGCGGGAGCTCAAATGCCATCCTTCCTGATGACGGCTGGAATCAGGGGGCTGTACCGCGGGCTGAGATCGGGGCTGGTACCATGGGGGGGGGGCCCAAGGTCCCCAAATCACATGAGAGCCGGACAGAGACTTGGGGAAGGTTTTTTTTTTTTTCCAACACCCCAGTGAGCTCCGGTTTCAGTGACCTCTGCCGGTCGGCAAGTATCGAGCGGGCGTATCATGTATCGATAGTGTAAGCATGAGGCAAAGATGAAAATCCCACTTAGCAACCTCCTGAGGCTAGCCAGGGCTGCCTCAAGGCACAAGGACAGCTAAAGTTGGCAGAAAACATCAACTGCCGACATAAAAAAAAAAAAATCGAGCTTTGGCTTGGGGACCACAAACAAATGAAAACCAGCTCACGAGCCGAGTGCACTGGCAAATCTCAGCCTCCACTGCTTCAGTGCATGGAGAACTGACGCTATTTCTCGTCATTTTGTTTTGTTTTGTTTAGTGTTTCAGCCGTGGGGGCTCAGAGAGGCAGAGTGAATTGCTCCGGCCCGCGGAAGTATGTTTGGAATGACGGGGGAGACCGTGTGGCCTGCGGATGCAGAGCAGAGCTTATTGGAGAGACAGTCGAGAGGCAAAGGCAGAGACAGGGGCATCATACCCACGGATGTGAATCGGCTTTTGCGTACGTTACAATCACAGTCACTCCCTCACAGTTTATCTCTCGAGTCAAACGGCCGCTGCGAGGGAGGTCGTAGGGAAAGGATGGCAACAATGTTTCTGAGGGAGGCGGGGTGGTCATGTCATCGCCCATCCCCTAGAGTCCTGGCACGCCGGATGTCAAGCTCGCGCAACAAGGTGACAAGTTTCAACAAAATGTCAACCGCAAACAACATCCCCAATGACATTCCGATCGCGAACAGTCGCAGACAACTGGATACATTAACGCCATGTCTTCATTTATCGACCCCATTCACATGTACGTCTTAACTTTTAAGGTTTTTTTAGAGAAACAAAAGGGGAGCAGAGTCATCACTTCATTTAAGTGGTCCCCTGGGAAGATCAATTCCTGGTCCCTGGATTGACCTGGGTCAATTTGTACAGGTCAAAGTTCCTGAGGGTCATTGCCCAACGTTGCTCTTGGGGTGTTAAAGTTGGCAAGCGGGGAGAGGTAAAATATACATGTATTGAACATACAAGTTGTCCTTGCAAAGATAGTTGACTATCTGGATAGTTGCAAAAATAGCTGACTATCTGGATAGTTGCAAAGATAGCTGACTATCTGGATAGTTGCAAAGATAGTTGACTCTCTGGGAAGCCCTTCACCCAAGGGCTGGATGACTCAGAGGTTTTGACACTGGAGCGTTTTGTGGGCAACCTTGTTAAAACTCTGGCAACCAGTGAAAAACTTTGAACAGCATCTGAATCAATCCAGTGGTGTCTATTGAGCCGTTTCATTTTCTCTTTCAAATGAAAGACCATTCATTTGTCCATCCAGACCATCCCCAAGGAGCGGGGGGGGGGGGGGGTTTGTGAGAGGGGGGGTGGTAAGCTAGTGACAATAACACGGGAAAAGAGTACCCTTAACTAGGTACTCCGAATCTGAACACAATCTAGTATCCAGCATTTGTTAAGTCACCGGAAAGATTTAATTGAACTGCGCAGTGGAAGAGGAGGGGGAGGGGGAAGGGGGTGGGGACTGGGTGATGGAAAGTCATCTGTTGTCCACGAGTAAAAACTGACTCCAATTCACAACTTCTCATCATCTATTATTAAAGATTTTGAAAGCATATACTGAAGAATTATGGGTTAGATAGAATGGAGTCTCTACTGAACGAAAGTGCACTTCATTGTCCTGAGGGATGTTGGAAAGTGCTTCTCTAGGACAGATACAAGCCTTGGACAACAACAAAAAAACTACCCTTAGCCAGCTGAGGGGGAACTGAAAAGAAAGATGGCGTCCCCTAGCAAATAGCAATCCACGTGTGCGCGTGGGTGTGGCAGTAAGAACGCCCCCACCTATTGTGGAGATCACTTGAGGATTAAAGACACAGCTCAATACCTCGCACAGAAACTTAAAGACATTCCCTGAATGAAAAGGAGCTACGGTCTTTGTATAGATAGTTGACTTTGTTGGGGTAGGCCCCCAATTTGGGGCTGGATACTGTAGTCTATTGGTGGCAGTACTTGTACATGTACAGTACATTAAACTGAATGCTTGGGCCCTTAGTCCATATCAAGGTCACTTTGCTTATTTCACTCAAAGAATCTAAAAGACATCTTAAAGTTATTCAGACACTTCAATATCCGAGAAGAATATGTAGTTTAGTGACGGCTTTACAATCTGTGAGAGGGACCAATCACAGGCGGAAATGCAGAACTGACAGTCTGAAGCGCAAGAGGTTCTACGCTGTGTGGGCGACCAATCTGCGGAGGAAGACTTTCGACTAGAGTCCATGCCAATTTGGTCAGCCGTGCCAAAGAGGAGGAGGAGGTGACCAGTGAAACCAGCAATGGCCAGGCCCGCTATGTCCCAGCTCAAAGAAAGACAGTCCCTTCACAATGGGGACCCAGGGTCTGTATTGCAAACAGCGGCCGTTGTGTGTGTGTGCACAGCAGGCTCGTGAGCGGCTAATAGACTCGCCGGATTCCCCGCAGCGGACAATGAAGCAGCCCACTGCGGGCTTATTAAGCAAGCTAGATAAACATACCAGCGTTGCTCACCTTGCCTGCATAAGTTGATATTCGACTCTCTGCCAATGCCCCACCCTGGTAAATTCACCATTCTCCCCCAACACATTGGCAAAGCATAGCTAGCACTAGTTAAAAGTTTCCCCATTGGAAATCCGCCCCCAAAAAGGCTTCCAGAAGGTTTTAATGGCTGGTAAAAGTAGTTTAGCAGAGCCAGCATTTAGTTTGCCTATCAACATTTATCTCCCCCCCCCCAAAAAAAAACAAACAGTTTTCCAGAAGGTTTTAATGACCTTTGAGAAAGGTCCTGCTAGGATCGAAACGTCAGGCCCACTAAATTTTGAGATTTGCATTTTGGTAATTTTAGTCAGTAAGCAGTTTGCAACATTTTTGTATATCACTCGGCTGGTAAAAGTAGTTTACTTCTTCTTTCGTCATTCAGCCTCTCTCTGGAATTCCCTTCCTGGTTCATGTTTTCCCCCAGCCTACGATCTTGCCCTTTTTAATGTCAATTCTTACATTGTATCTCCACCTTTCCTGAGTCCCTCCCTATCTCCTTCTTTCCTTGGGCATCTAATACCCTCTCAGGGTTTTTTTCTTCAAAAAACCCTCCTGTATCATTTAATACCTGAGAGGCTTTATTGCCTTGTTTTGGGTGAAGTTGCATAAACACAAAAAATGAAAGTTGCAGAAACCAAGGCAGGCCAACACAACCTTAAGTGTTACCTTTTTCCTCTCCCCAACCCCCCCCCCAAAAAAAAGGTTTTAACAGGACACCTTTTTTTGGCAAGAGCTCTCCATAAAAGCTGCAACGTAGACAAGGATCAAAAGTGCACATATTACATTCACCACTTTCATCTCAAGAAACCCTCCCCCCCAAAAAAGATAATAAATACAGAGTTGCAAAACAATCTAGAACTAGAATATTTTTTGTTAGCGAGGGGGCGTGGTGGGTCGAGCACGGAACAGGATTTCACAATCGGAACAGGAACAGGATTTCAGTAGGTCGGCATGGGAACGGACTTTTCCTGTTTCAAAGTCTTGCAGAAGGTGTCAAGAGGGGAGAGGGAGGTGACAGCTAGAGAGGGAGAGGGAGTGGAGGGGGGAGAGGGAGAGGGAGAGGGAGAGGGAGAGGGAGAGGGAGAGGGAGAGGGAGAGGGAGAGGGAGAGGGAGAGGGAGAGGGAGAGGGAGAGGGAGAGGGAGAGGGAGAGGGAGAGGGTGAGGGTGAGGGTGAGGGTGAGGGTGAGGGTGAGGGCGAGGGTGAGGGCGAGGGAGAGGGCGAGGGAGAGGGCGAGGGCGAGGGAGAGGGAGAGGGAGAGGGAGAGGGAGAGGGAGAGGGAGAGGGAGAGGGAGAGGGAGAGGGAGAGGGAGAGGGAGAGGGAGAGGGAGAGGGAGAGGGAGAGGGAGAGGGAGAGGGAGAGGGAGAGGGAGAGGGAGAGGGAGAGGGAGAGGGAGAGGGAGAGGGAGAGGGAGAGGGAGAGGGAGAGGGAGAGGGAGAGGGAGAGGGAGAGGGAGAGGGAGAGGGAGAGGGAGAGGGAGAGGGAGAGGGAGAGGGAGAGGGAGAGGGAGAGGGAGAGGGAGAGGGAGAGGGAGAGGGAGAGGGAGAGGGAGAGGGAGAGGGAGAGGGAGAGGGAGAGGGAGAGGGAGAGGGAGAGGGAGAGGGAGAGGGAGAGGGAGAGGGAGAGGGAGAGGGAGAGGGAGAGGGAGAGGGAGAGGGAGAGGGAGAGGGTGAGGGAGAGGGAGAGGGAGAGGGAGAGGGAGAGGGAGAGGGAGAGGGAGAGGGAGAGGGAGAGGGAGAGGGAGAGGGAGAGGGTGAGGGTGAGGGTGAGGGTGAGGGTGAGCGTGAGGGTGAGGGTGAGGGTGAGGGTGAGGGTGAGGGTGAGGGCGAGGGTGAGGGAGAGCCAGACGGGGGTTAGGGGTAGCAGACAGACCAGGCCCAGGGTATTTGCCAAAGTCTGAGCTGATACAAAGGGGGAACCTATGTAAGTATCAACAGTATGCGCAAACATGGCTGGGGGGGGGGGGTTGGATTAATGTGTGGGGTGATGAAGGAATGAATGCCACACAGCCAGAAAATTGTTGTTCGTACGTTTGAGGAAAAATAAGCAAAGAGAGACGGAGAGAGAGAAGGAAAAAAAAGAAGAAAGTTACCCTCCTGCTCTCTGTCAAAAGTGCTGTCTGGGAATGGCAGCACCGTGGGAACGGAGGGGCCCTTGTGTCGGGATTAGGAGCCTTTTCATAGACCCGACACACGGGTGCAAGATTCTTGGACAGAAAGATCTGAAATGGATCTCCTTGTATGATGTGTGAGTGTAAGGGGGCGTGCTGTTTTTACTTGACTCAGGCTTGTACGTGTAGCCTGAGCTACTTACAGAGACAGAAAAGTCTCACTTTCAGGGTAAAATGAGTGTTCACTCTCCGAGACACGGTACGGAAAAAAACTGAAAGCAAATTGCGGTGTGTCTCGAACTTCCCCTCCTCCCATAAGATCTTTACAGCCCTTAACTATTCAAAAGTAAAGCTTTCACACTTGCTGCCCCCCTCCCCCCCCCCCAAAAAAAAAAGGAAAAACAACTTTCAATCCTATGGCATTGAGTCCGTGGCATGTACGTTCCATCACCGAGAGAGGGAGACTATGTTCATTCTTTGCCAAGCCTGGATAGGCTGTCATTGCCATTAAACTACAATGGTGGCAATCACTGGTGATAATGAGCACCGCTTTGGTGGCAGTATGGTAAAAGTAGACTTCGTAGGAAGGACAAAATTTGCACTAACAAGAAAAAAACACAAGATTGTGGCTCCCTGCAGGTACAGTAGGGGTAGCAGACATGCAATGAGACATGCAATGAGACATGCAAGGCCAACAGGTAAATACTGATTAAAAAAAAAAAAACACCCAACATAGGAGCAGCTCAGTGCAGCGGACCACTCTGATAAAAGTGGACAAGAAATTATCCAGGCAAGCATTTCATCCTGAGCCCGCAGGGGGGGGGGGGCTTTTAAAATCGAGGCCTTGCCGATAACAATGACAACAACAACAGCAATAACAACACCAACAATTCAATACACCCCCCTACAAAAAAAAAATCAGCTATTTGTACAGTAATCAAGGGAAATCGTTTGTTCGTTTGGGCCGGTTTAAAGGCCACGACAGTGTGGGATATGCTGCCGTTCCGAGGTAACAATAGGCCTAGGGATGCCTACATAATGTGAATTTGTCGCAACGAGTGGGCGTGTGTGCCTGTGTGTGTGTGTGTGTGCACGTAATCACCGCTATCAGATTCATGGCTGCATAGTCTGCTCATGAAGTGAACAGAATAATTGTAGTATTTTGTTTGCATTTTTGTAAGGGACCAAGCCCTGCTGAGGTTTACAAGCACATCAGATGGAGAACTAGCTTGTACGTGTCAATGTTTTCACAACTCAACTTCAAAGACTCGGGACGACAGAAAAAGAGTCACAGTCGACATTCCTCGTCCCTTCCATAAGTCCTGTGTCAGCCATGCCACCTCTTCATTCCTGTAACTCCTTACCTAAACACAACCAATACTTAGAGGGCCTGTCATTTTTCGATCCTAACAGGACCTTTTTTTAAAAGGCAAAAGGTCCTGCTAGGATCGAAAAATGTCAGGCCCTCTTAACTTTCGAGATTTATGAAATGATGCAGGTCATTTTAGTCAGTGAGCAGTTTGCAACAGTTTTTTGGTATTTACTTCACAACAATACTTGAGAGACGCCTTATTCACTCTGTATTTTGACCCTGACACTAAGAAAACAAGTCAAACAAACAAAGGAAAAACTGACTGGGAACTTTTCAACAAATTGAAAAACTGGCAAAGAAAACTTCGACTGGACCGGGACTTGAAACCTCAAGAATGCTCTTCCATCTGAGCTATCCAGCCCTTAGATGGTGGCCTTAGTCTTTTCTCATCTACGAAAACAACTTCTGAAAATGGCAAATGAAATTCAGACTAGACTGGTGTTTGAACTCCCGACCTCTGGTCAAAGGTTCCTTCGAAAAACAAACCTGGTTCTTGTATTTTGAAGGATTCAAGCACTGTCAGTGAAAATAAATATCATCCTTCATTGAATGGACAATGGAAAACCCTGGCAACCGTTAATGAAAGAGGTGTTTGAAAACAACACATTGTGGTCTATAAGTGGCTCGGAAAAGAAAACAAAAAAATGAGAATGGACCAAAAAACAAAAAGCCAGAAAATGGTTGGTAATTCCACACTTCAAGCCACCACCTCATTGGCAAAAAAAACCGACTTGTTTACACGAATGTTTATTTCACGAGGGCATACAGTCAACTCATCAAACCATTTCTGCCCTTTGTTCCAAATACCAAAGGCGGGGGCTGTCATATCATTTACATTCCTTCTTCTTTTTTTCTCCGCTTCTTGATTCTCTCGCATCGATGGGTGCTAACTGGTCCCTGAAATCTGGTTAAAAAAATTTCAGTGGAGTACTTTCCTCATGCTTCCAATAGTCAACCACCAGCTCTGTTGCCGGCACGAATGAATTAAAGATTGAGCATTAGGAAGGAAGTGAACATCGCTTCTTGACATACACACACTGGTCTTACAGAAGCTGGGCTGGATTTCACAAAGCCTTACGATGCATCGCAACTTGACTTTTACGATGGATAACCCAATCGTAAGTTGTGATAGCCCGTATGGTTTCTGTGCATCGCTCATCGTCTTGCAGTGGATCGTGAGTTACGATGAGTTTGGTGAAATTGACTGCAATGGTGGATTTCACAAAGCCTTACGATGCATCGCAACTTGACTTTTACGATTGATAACCCAATCGTAAGTTGTGATAGGCTGTATGGTTTCTGCGCGTCACTCATTGTCTTGCAGTGGATCGTGAGTTACGATAAGTTTGGTGAAATCGACTGCAATGGTGGATTTCACAAAGCCTTACGATGCATCGCAACTCGACTTATGATTGATAACCCAATTGTAAGTTCCGACAGACCGTATGGTTTCAGTGCATCACTCATTGTCTTACGATGAGTTTGGCAAAATTAACCGCTAGATGGCTGGACTTAGTGAACCTGGCAGGAACTCTCTCAACGGCAGACAGATAAAAAAATAGGTGCTGGGATCGAAACGTCCGATTCCTAAACGTTTGACGAAAAGTTTTTGACGAATTTCAAAGGGGTTAAGGCAGAAAGCGTGGGCATCTGACAAATATTGGAATGATTTAGTCGACTGCTTATGTTTAAGCATCAAGTGCAGAATCGACGTCATTATTGCAATTTTCAAGGAGAGGGGTTTTTTTTTAACAAAGAGGAAAAATTGGCTAAGCATATTCATGACCATGGTGGCAGAACCAGTACACAATTCATCTAATATGCTCCAACAAACACACAAATGATTACAGAGCACTGTTCCAAATCAATTTGTTGGTCATGAACTACACACGGGATTCAGGGGAGAGACAGATATGTACTGAGCCATAACAATTCTCAATGTCACCAAAGTCCCAACCACAGTTAAATCTTTCACTTTGGAGATTTATCGATGACTACTCACAGAAAGATTAGGTTTGCAGTGACACCATGAACAAATCTATTTTGTGAGTACCGGTATGTGTGGTTCTTAAAAGAACCGGAGGAACTCGACATTACTCTGTTCATCTTGTCGCAGTCTCCTGAAGACGAACAGAGTATACTGTTTGAAACGTCGAGTTCCTCCGGTTCTTTTCAGAACCACACAATCACAAAAGAGAGAATTGTACATGGTGTCACCGCAAATCTAATCCTTCTACTATTCTCACCAAGAAAACCTTCAAATCTCATTTGACTTTCGACAGAATATATTCACTCTGCCTTTGAGAAAGGTCCTGCTAGGAGCGAAACGTCAGGCCCACACAATTTTGAGATTTTATTTGCCAAAGGTTTAAAAATGAGCCGCTGCCAGTGGCTTGCCGGCCGGGAGTGTACTTTGCTGTGAGCAGAGAACGGGTCGTCGTCAGCAGGGAAATGAGTCGAGCCACAACGACTGACATTGGCAGACTCCTGGACAGACTCCTAGACAGACAGGAAGGGAGTGTACGACAGGGAGTGGGCTCACAGGTCCAGCTGCCGGTCCAAAGTCCAAACCCGTGCCGTGGGATTTGTGACTGCTGCACTGGCTTGGTAGTCATTGGGGTTCAGTGCAAGGTTGGTGCGTGGGCGGTTTAGGATTTAGAAAAGCATTTAGGCAAACTTAGCCTCGCAAATGCAAGTCAATGGCAGTGAATCACAAAGGGGAAAGAGTCTAGTTTAATACCGTGGTAAACCTAATACATGGCCATTGGTAGCTGCATGCTACACAGTACTGCCAAACGGTAGCCCTCAGGAATGAAAACCTAAGAAGAATCGTCTGAGACAAAATCATAATTAAAAGCAAGTACCACTTGGTAAATGAACAGGACTGGGCTGTCCTTGCTACTGCTGTTGCTGCTGCTGCTGTTGCTGCTGCTGCTGCTGTTGCTACAGCACTGCTGTTGCTGCTGTTGTTGCTGCTGTGCCATCAATCTCTCCAGAAAGAAAATGCAGGGTCGAAAAACCATGCAGTCAGCCCTATAATGTACCCCAGTCCAACAGTGTTATTCAACCGCACAAAAAAAAAGCCGTATGGATTTGCGGAATGTGTAAAAGAACAAAGGCTGAAACAATGCCGGCTTCTTCCAAAATGTTTACAAACAACGCTGATAGAAATTTGCAGGTTGTCTCTGACTTTACAAGTGCAGGGCAGTATGTGAGCTTGAAGTGCCACGCCCCCCTTCACGTCAACTACATGTACACACCGTGGAGCTCGCACACACTGAACAGAGTACACTGTCAGCATATTACTCCACAAAACCTTCTCAAGGTTCTCAAAAGTGTTCTGCGCCTAGTTTCATGGAGCCGCTTAAAAGCAAGAAAAACTTCCTGAGCACGGCGGTCCTTCCTCGATTGAAAGAAGGGTGCCGTCCATCTTCCGCATGACACTTGTTGTGCTTGACTTGTTGTCAAATATCAAGCTGGATATTCGATAACGACAAGAGTGAAACTCGAGCTGGGAACCTGGATTTATGAAGCGAGGCTTTTCATGCTTTTTGGGGTACATTATGGTCCTGAAGCCACACTAGGGAATCAATCACAGATGGCAAGGAAAGATGCTTTGACTGTGCCAGGCAGGACACGGTACATGTACATGCGGCACCACAGGGGTACATTTTGGGCAGCTGAGATCCACAAATTGATTGGATCGTTCTTCCGCTTAAGATATATCCCCCCAGCTATTCCAGCAAGGTCAGGAGCCACAATGGGCGATGAAGTTAAACACAATTTGCACGGCACCAAGCCAAATCGAAAAATCGGAAAAAAAACAGCCGAACCGTTTTGTGGATTTCACCGCCGCAATCGCGCTCCCTCGTGTCTCTATGATTCTCTGGCCTCTTGCCAAATCGGAGTTGGGATTGTGGAGAAGGGAAAAGGGAAAACCCACTTTACATTTTGATGAATAGATTTCACAGCTCATACAGTCGTGCTGCCATGTACGTGTGCACGGCACGCAGGCATATTTTGTATTACCTCATGACTCAGGCTAATTCAGTTTTTTTCAGCCTTTGAGGGAATGACAAAAGGGGGGTACTCTTAGGTAATGCCGGCTAGCTAGAATTAGGGTGACGAGTGCAATCCAACACGGGTTCACGTACACCGGCAAACAGGTTTATTTTATGTCAAACAAACATAGGAAAAACTGGCAGGGTACTTTTTTGAACAAATTGTAAAATTGGCGAAGAAAACTTTGGCAAAGAAAAACCTTGGGTACGCTAATCCAGGGGTCTTGTGCTCAAGTCCCGGTACAGTCAAAGTTTTCTTTGTCCCTTTTTCAATTTGGATAGATTTTATTTCGGATTTCAGAGAAGGGTTCAGAGCACACACTGTGAATACGGCTCACAACTCTTGCCCAAGTCACACTAAAAATGTTTCAGCAAGACGATGGTTCCGAACTACCTAGGAGTTACTACAGCAGTACATGCAGTCCGCAATTTTCAAAATCATGTCCAAATTGTACAACTGCGGCTTGGATGAATACATTTCAGGCAGCACGGACAGGATTCGAACAGCGACTCCCAATTTCTAGTAAGGATGTCTTAACCACTTGACCACCGAACTGGTCGGGGTCGTGTGGTGGATTCAAATAATGTATAGCAGCGGGTACCATGTTACATCATAGATACAACATGAAGTTTGTATCGAGGAGAAAGTATTAAATTCAAAGAGGCGATTTCACAGTGAAGGCTTGTCCATGAATAAAGAGGTGATTTTTCAGGCAAACGTGGAAAAAGTAAGAGCCATTTCTTTTAGGAAATTGAAATGGCTGGAGAAACGTAGACCTACTGCGGGTATTCGTCAATGCACTCAAGACAAAACAATGCCGTTTTCTTGAAGAAAAAAAACCAACTAAAAAGTAACAATCTGCAGAAAAGGCAACAGATACCACAGGAAGTGATTTCATGACAACGTTGGTTTCTTTTCCACAAACACGCACGTACACAGACTATTAAAAAACCCCAACCAGTTTATTGCACCTGAAACGCATGACTACATGACTTGCCTCAGTGATGATAGACTATGACAACCCCCCCACCACCCTCTCTCTCTCTCCCCTCCCCCTCGTCCCCAATATGCTGACTCTGAGCATAAATGTAAACCATCCGTCATACTGTCACATAGATTGGATTCTATCTAATTATCCTCCACACACTGAACCAGCTATGGGAGAACAGCCAGTCCAAGCCAGCATGAAATGCTTACGCTGATCGCTGATCCCACAATGACACTAGTTTGAAAGCCACTGAATACAAAACAACTGCACGTGGCACACAACTGCAACTGCACAAGTTTTTTTTTTTTACAGACTACAGAGTGCCGGAACGTGGCGTGCTTACAGCAAATTAAGTCACATCAAACTAAATTTTTTAGTTGCAGACGTCTTACTTATTTCACCACTAAGCGGCTCAAGGCTATGCCATGGATTGGAATATACATGTACTGTATCTATGAAGAGTAGAGTTCTTGCATGAATTGTAGTGTACAGGATCTGTGCGTATAATGTCCTGTACATGGAGCTGTACGTGGTAGACCCGACCAAAGATTAGACCAACAAAAACCCGGACAATTCCGGACAATTCTGGACCAAGTCCCAGCCCCTCGCAAACTTTGACTTGGATGCCGTCCTTTCGGAATCTGAAAGTTGTCACAAAACCTGGCGTTCCGACGAATGGCTGGATCGGTGCATAAAATATACAGATACTGGCCAATGCCAAACCTGTGGGAGTGTTTCAATGTACACCTACTACTCACCGCCTCCTGCTCGCTCGACGTCAAGACAAACTTCACGACCAAACTATACCCTACTCTCCACGGCCAGGGACCCCATCATCCTCCCCCAACCCCTCAAGAATAAAGACTATTAAAGACTTACTCTTTTCAGAGGTCCACCAGTGCGGCTGACATTGGTGCCGCCTCGCGAGGTTCGCGTCGTCACGACCCTCTTGGAGGTCTGCTGCGAAGAGGTTTGGTGCGAGGTGCTCGACCGCGAGCCCGACCGACTGAACGACATACTGGAGCAGTTGCCGTCCCAGCAAGCGGGCTGACTAACGTCAAGACGTATTCAACCCCTCCCAATACCTTCAAACCTTTCCAAAACTCTCCTCTCGGATTCCAAGAAAAGTCCAACAAAAAAGAGGGGCTGCCTTCAGACTCTCAGACTCCGTCGGAGGATATAATGCCAGATCCCATCAAAATCCTTGGGAAAAGCTCGACACAAAAAAACCATCAATCTCCGGTCATAATCCTCCGGAATCAAACAAAATCTGTCCCGGTACCAGGCACCCCCACCAAGAAAAAGGTGGGTTGGGGCCTCTGGCTCTCAGTCTTTTCCCCTCTCCGATTCAAAAAAAAAAAAAAAGGAGAGAGAAAGTTCCAACTTTCCTCCTACCTGTCTGGCAGTCAGAGCCAGAGTGAAAGTAAGCAGACCGGCAACGACTGTAGCCTCTCTCCTTTTTTTTTTAATTCGGGGGAAAAAAGTTTGTCTATTGTCAACAGACCACTCCCCTCCCCTCTCCCTCTCTCACTCTGTCTGTCTCTCTCTTTCTCTCTCTTTCTCTCTCTCTCTCTCTCCCACTCAATCTCTCTCTCCCACTCTCTCTCTCTCTTTCACACACAAACTGAATGGTTCTTCACACCCCCATATAACAGCCCAAACCATATTCCCAAGGACCTCTGCGGGCCCTATTCCCGGCAGATAAAAGAGCTTACCGGAGTGCGGAGATGTTTGGACATGCTTGGCAGACTCCAAGACCCACACCCCGAGGGTCTGGGGGGGGGGGAGGAGGGGAGAGGAGGGAGAAGTGGGCAGTGGGGGTAGGGTAGTTGTCCGAAGCTCCCCCAAGAAGTTGCAGCTTCACCTCCTAAGCCTTGACCCTCTCATCAACACCCCAGTCGCAGCACACACTCCTTTCTCTTTTTTTCTTGTTAAAAAAGGGTGTACCTCAATTGCACGTGCAGTATCCAGATAACCCATTAGTACAGCACTCAGTGAATGACATGCCAAATACCGGTACACAGCGCAAGCCAATTGAATTGCAGATTTGAAAGAAGAAGAAAAAAACCACCCCATGCTCCAGGTACCACAAACCCTCCCCTCCCCCCTCCCTGGGTCTACCCCCCCCCCCTTCCCCCCATGGGACTGCAGTGTTTCCATTCACATGTTTGGGCTTGACCTCGGCTATTGTTTGGCTGACCCCTCTGAGCTGTTGATATACCAGGACTGAGGGCCCTTGTCAACCTCTCAGACAGTACCATGGTAGTGCCTACCTGTAGCCGCCCCACAGCACTGAACAAACACCTGACATGGCCTGGGAAATGTTCGGCAAGGCAGGAGGAACCTGAGCTACAAGGTACCAAGTCCACCATCCCCCCCCCCTCCCTTCCCTTCTCAGTGGCTACAGAAACTCGGATGATCCTTGTCTGTCTGTCTGTCTGTCTGTCTAGCTGTGTCTGTCTGCCTGTCTGTGTGTCTGTCTGTCCGCCAATCCCAATGATACAGTTCATTCAGTCTTTTTGATGTCTTTCTGTCTGTCTGTCTGTCTGTCTGCCTAGCTATCTACCTGTCTATCTATCCGTCTGCCAATCCCACAGTTTATTCAGTTTTATTATGTCCGTCTGTCTGTCTGTCTGTCTGCCTGACTATCTGTCAGCCTGTCTGCCTGTCTGTCTATCTGTCTGCCAATCCAAATGACAGTTTATTCTGTCTTTTCAGGTCTGTCTGCATGTCTGACTGTCAGCCTGCCTGTCTGTCTATCTGTCTGCCAATCCCAATGACACAGTTTTTTTTGTCTTTTTATGTCTGTCTGTCTGCCTGTCTGCCTGCCTGCCTGCCTATCTGTCATTCAGTCAGTCTGTCTGACTGTCTGTCTGTCTGTCAATTCCAATGACACATGCGAGTATGCCTATAAATAAATATTGAAGGATGACTTTGAACCAACAGCTCAAACAAACATCAGATAAAGGTGAAAATCAAGTTGGAAAATTGGTATTAACTATTATCAATATCACTCCTCTTATCTCTGATTGGTGTCATGTCTGCACAAAGAAAAAATTCCCTGAATTTCATCAATGTTGCTTACTGGTACTTCAAGCAAACACAGACAGTCACCCAACACAGGCGAAACTTTAAACAGAAGATTTTATTTACAGTAAAATGCCACCCATGAATTTCACCACTGTGGAATAAAAGAGGGGCGAAAAAAAATGGCTTTCCCAGAATGGAGCCAAAAAGTATAGAAATGAAAGAAAAAAAAATGTTTTCAATCAAGTGCGGTTGACAGCTGGCTTTGTGTGGTTCCTAAAAAGGGACTCATTTTTCTTCCGCACCTGAATGAGTTTTTTTCTTTCTTACAGCCCTCGAGGTGAAAGGTCAAGGAATGGCTTTCAGGAAACCTAGTCCCAAACCAACGTATTTCATTTCATCCGAGAGGCATTTACCGACCTCCTGAGTCCACATTCAAGACGGCAAGGATAACAAGATGGAGCCTTAGAAATCAGGTTCTGACCTACCCCCCCCCCCCCCCCCGAGTTCCAGACTACATTACTTCGGTGCTGAGACAATTAACTCACATGAATGTTGGCTGGCCAGGTTGGTTCCAGGCGAAATGGACACGGTGGACTACGCATTCCGTCTTTAAAGGGCAACGGATCTTACAGATTAGCCAGTCTTAGATCAGTTACCTTGACCGTGTTTGAATGGTGTTATGGATGTTGTGTGATTTGTAGACGATGTTCTTTTATGGTACAACATATATGCTTCGAGCTGATAATTGTTTTAATTATGAATAATCACAACATGAAAGTCTCATCTTTTTTGTTTTTTTCTTCTTCAAAGATCATAATGTTTACAAGCTTCAGGTTCTTGTGGAACTCTCCCCAGTCTTCACACTCCATTTTAATGCCAAGTATATACGTGTATCTATTGTGAATACTGTTTTTACAGGAGTGCAAAGAATGCAACACATGGTGGTATGTGTTGGTATTTTACACATAACTCAAATACTGTCACCGGAATTGCACAACATCAACAAGTCGGGCCTGTCAACATGTACAACCCTCCTTTTTTTTGTTTTCTCAAAAGCAACTCCAGCAAAATTTCACCCACAAAAAGCCCCAAAGCTACAATGTAGGCCCCCTGCTTGTCCGCCGATGCTACCCAGAAGGAAAGGGGGGGGGGTGTTCATCTTTTTTTAAGACCGTCAAAGGATGAACTCTAGTCCACTCCACAATAACAGCCGTCAGTCAGACGACAATTTCGTTTGCCTTTTTTTTTATGAACGGAAATGAACTTTGGTCAGACATTGATCAAACATTTGTCTGACCCTTAGCAAGTCGGAGGGCAAAGTCCTGAACCCTGTTTGTTCGGCGGGAATTTTTGGCGGGAATTTTTGGCGGGAATTTTCTGGTGGGAATGTGGGAAAGCCGACTAAAGAAGAGTTAAAATGATGGCTCTCAGATTTATTGTTCAGGACAAAACTGCCAATTTTTTGTTTATCATTTTCATCAGAGACAAACCAAGCAGGTTTGTATACAGTAACTCCACTCAGCACATTGGGAACTTCTATTATATATATCTGACTTGCTATGCACACTGTACATGTACATGCACGAATCTTCAAATGGGTACCTCCATAAATCAGGGATTCAACTTGTTGGTGTCCCCACTTAGTCCCCACTTTACATATGAAACCATTCAGCTTTCCTGCTTGTAATATTAAAACAACATATCGGTCCACTTTGTCGTATGAACAGTACAGGCTCTACTGTTGAATCGACAGAACGTTTCAATAAGTTTTTAGAATATTACATGCAGGGAAGCTGACTGGCAGATTTATAGAAATACCCAAATGCCACAATACAACATTGGTAAAGGTCAAAAGATTGCCACAGTTTGTGTTAAACAATTAAACATAAAAAAAATTAAATCCTGCAAAGGTTTTAGCTCAAATGGTGATCTGAGAAAGTAGAAAAAGGTAAAAAACTGTCACGGTTTTTTACACCATTCTGTAGTGTAAGAAATAGTTTATGACTTGCGAGTAATAAACCATTTGTCGATGTTTGAGTGAAGATTTCTATAAAGGAAGTACAGCATCCCAGACCGTAAGATTTCAACATGAGGATTCTATCATGACCATCTACAAACAGTGTAAATTAGAAGGAAATCTGTGGACATTGATGTTTTCCGATCTTCCCAATGTTGTATTGGGCCTTTAAAGCAAGAACCAGCCTGACAAAACATTGCTTTAACGGACAGAGCTTCAACAAACTCTCAACGTTGGTCTCGGCGCAAATTTCACAGACTCAACTTTGCAAAGTGCAGACGGAGGGCCGGTAAGTTTTGAGTGAAACCTTATCAGTCTCTGCACGTTTGTTTCAGGTTTTTTTTCTTCAAGCCATGTGATCCCATCAACATGAGAATCGGGGTTTACGGAGCACGTCAATGTTTTGGTGCGACAGATGAAAACTGAAAGGGGAAGGGTACTTTAATGTTTGCCTGCAAGTACTTTATAACCAGACAACTGGAGAGAACAGATATTCAGGTAAAGAGTACAGCGCGATCGTCCTAAGGGCTTGCCTATGTGCACGTACCTATGTGGCTATTTGGTTGCAGGCCCGTTTAACACAATCTGGCCCGAGATGACATCCATCAAGTCCTTCCAGACTTCGCCGGCCTTTTGTGGAGGAAATAAGGGACTAAGGGGGGAACACTAGCTTGAGAGGAAGGCTACATTCTGAGCACAGCCGGTATTTCATTTTCATAGGGAAACATGACCCCCCCCCCCCAAAAAAAAAATGGCTAAAATAGCGAACAAAAAAAAACAAACCATGAATTGATTTCTACTTGATTCTACATTTTTTCATAAGCTTTGATTTCCTCGATTTGAATAGCATTGTTCCGTTTTGTTGAACGGCGTGCATTTGTACTACTTGTCACTCTCTGGTGCTCTCTCTCTCTCTCTCTCTCTCTCTTCTGCCGCCAATAAAAAATCAAACAAATAACAATACCCGGTATATTCTACAGAGGACAAGGGTACTGGGCTTTTTTTAACATGGCCCGAAGCCTCCCTCCTCTGGTTTAGAAATTGTGGCGTCTGTGAATAGCCTTCAATCGGTTCTGCGGCCCCCGGTAGCTGACAGAAACCAGAGGGCTTTAAAACATGACCTGCACACCAACTTGTGAAAAGGGGAAAAGGAGTTACGGTAAAGGAGAAAGTTACTGTCTAAACATGTAGTAGTCGCTCGCCCAAAGGGGCCCCAAGCATTTGACGGTTGTCCAAAAAAAAAGAATCGTGTCACTTTGATACACAGGCAAAGTAGAGGATATCTCTAGCATACATGAATGAATGTTGATAGGAACCCCTACCCAATTTTGGCACATTCACAGAGAGGTATATTTAAAGGGCAACGACTTCTTGTCAGGAACTTCTGCTCTCCTGTTCAATGGCGGACGGTGACACAATTAAATCTAATTGTCTTCCTTTAAAGCCCCTACACAACATTGGTAAGATCGAAAAACAGAAATGTTCACAGATTTACATGAAACGTATACAGTTTGAAGATGGTTATAGTAGAAACCTCGCACTGAAGTATTTCTGCCTAAAATGTTGTATTTTGGAGAAATGAGTAAAAGAAATTGTTTACCTCTCATCGAGATCTTAACTATTTTTTGGAACAGTACGGCGTTGAATGCTGCATTTTCGCAAAACAAATGAAGCGGTTTTCACGATTTTCTCGAGACTCGGTTGGCGGATTGAGCTGAACTTGTCACAGGTGTGCTATTCCATGCATATGTTGGATCAGACAACGTATGGATGCTATTCTTTGACCTACCGGTACACCAATGATGTGTAGGGGCTTTAATAGCAAAGTTACACTGGTGGAGCTTTTCATATCAGTGGTCTTGGGAGTGTAGATGTAGATTAAAGTCACTAGTTGTCATAATCTTTCACACGTACAGTCGACCCAACCTTGATTCTAAAGTTTCCATGTTATCTGACAGCCATTCTGCCTACCATGTAGATCATTTCTGAAGGGAAAAACCTGACAATTTGTCGAGAATTGAGAAGACAAGCTTGTTATGGTCTTAGCAAACCGAAAATTGCCTGCTTCTTAAAGCTCAGATGGAAGAGCGCTGCTACGTTAATCCAGAGGTCTCGGGTTCAAGTCCCGGTCCAGTCAAACTTTTCTTTGGCAATTTTTCAATCTGGATGAAATCTGAATGTTTTCAGTGTGGATTCATCATTTGGAAAGTTTTGCAGAGACATTGCGATCTCTTTAGAGAACGAGTGAGGCTCTGAGAAGTGCCGGTTATTCTGGAAAGAGATGGTGTTTGTGGTATCAAGCCAGACTTTTCACTCTGGACCATCTGTGCAGGTCTTTACCCGAGTATTTTCAGGGACCGATGCACGAGCCCGAAGCAGCCTCCCCGCCCTCCGGATCTAGACACACCCATGCTCACATCAGCCCTCTTACCGCTGGCTTATTTCGCTCGGTATTGTCGCGAGCGAGGGGAGCCTGCAGAGCCCAGGTTCAGGTAAACCCTGGTATAAATCGTTAACGCATGCCTGCTTCATGATGGCCGACGACAAAACACACAAAAAAAAAACATCAAATACCCGACACAAGGGTTTGCACAAGTCACCAAATAAACATCAAATACCAGACATTAGGTTTTCACAAGTCACCACAAAAACATCAAAAAGCAGACATAAAAGTTTCACAAGTCACCAAAAAAATCCATCAAATACCAGACAGAAGGGTTACAAAAGTCAGCAATGCCACTCCCTTCAGTCTGGGCAGCATGCTTCTCGACAGGGCACATAGGCTTCTTGGAGAGAGGAGAAGAGTTGCAGAAACGACGGCAAAACACGGCAATCCAGAACTAAGCCTAACTGACAGATTTGCGATTGGTGCAAAAAAAATAATAACGGGGTGACTATCCAAACAAGCCCAATGAATCCTGGAATTCCTGAAATATTGACGCACATGTGCAGGACAATGTGAGCCATGCTATCAGAATGATTTCATAATTTGGAGAAAATATTTGCTGATACATGCATTGTATACTTGAGAGGAATTTCGCAATCCGATTGTTTTTTTTTACAATAATCAGGAGACCGCATTGACCTTTCCACAATGTTCTGCCAAGAAAAGAAAATTCCTGGTGGTGGTAAATGTGCTTCTGCTAAGTCCTTTATTTGCACCTCTGATCTTGAGCAAATGCTCATAAATCAGCTGTTTTTTTCCTTCAGATTTTCTCACAAAGGTAAAAATCACAATATGTTGATGATTGACTGCCGCACCCGCCACTTTACACATTTTTGAGCCCAACCCAAGACTTAAAATAGCTCAGCGAACACGTGGGTAAAACAACGGCACTAGCGGCCAGGTGTCCCTGGTTCACATCCCGCCTGACCTGTCTGAGCTCTTTCCTGAGCACGCAATCAGGCGAAGCACTGAGCAAGAAGGTACACCCTCATATGAACGGAATTTGTTTTGTGGGGATCGACAGTTTAAGGGACTGTGCATAATCTATTCAAAAGGCCATTCCCCCCAAGGTTGCGTGATCTCACGTGGTTTATTTTTGACAGATCGCCGTGGGTTACAAAAGAAGAAAAAAAGGAAAAACTCAAAACCACCAGAGAGCTCACCCCATTTGTGCATGACTGCACCAGACCGCAATTACCGTGGCGACAGATTCCACACACAAACACACACCGCGTGGGCACTAACAATAGCACAATGCAGACCCAACTTAAGACCGAGGTTTTTTTTCTTCACCAATTCCCTTTTCCTTTCAACTTGCGTCCGTCTGCAAAAACCTTTTCCCCGGCGACTCCCAAGGGCACTGGTTGTGAGGAGGGACCAGGGGGGAACCAGTCACAAAAAAAAGAAAAAGAATATCGCCATGACAGCAAGTGTTACCCTGGCAACACTAATCAACAAACACAAATGGGTGAGGAAAGAAAACAAAAAAGATCCGACAGATAAATATTCCGCTGGTTTTTTTTTTCATTTTTGAGGGACACAAAAAGGAATTCTTCCCATTCACTGTTGGCACCGGGCACCATCCCAAATGTACTACTTGCCCCTCCCCCCCCCAAAAAAAAAAGTGGAAGCAATTCTTTGTGTGTTTACTCACAAAGAAAGTTGTTAATGAAGTTAATGTATTTTCATACAAGAGCTGACATTTTTCAGCAACAAGTGTTAGAATGTAGAGCACTGAGATCGTCATCCCCTTTCTCTGAGCGATTTTGAGATTTACATTTTGGGTATTTTCATCAGTGAGCAGTTTTTTGTAATATTACTCTTTGGTCTGGTTCATTCCTCCGTGTCCATTAAACAGTGACGGGAAATTCAGTCCAAGCGAAACTCCTCTGGCCCAACGGGAAGCCCGTGGGGAGAAGCGTGGGAAAGAGCCGGGAGGGGGGAGGGGGGGGGGGGGGCTAGCCTAGCGGAGACAACAGGAGGATGACAGGGCAGACAACTGCACCAAAGCGACGCGAAGGCCCTGCCTTGCTCCAGCAGGGACGAGGCCAAGTAAACAAGAAGTGAAAGCCAACCAACTCGCTTGGCTCGGGACGGGTTATGTCAGGCGTCAAAAGGGTTACCACAGGTCCTTTTCAGCAGCATCAGCCCCGATTCTGGAACCAACTCCCACTGACTGTTACATCATCTCCATCCATTGCAATATTCAAGAAGCAACTTAAAAAATCACACCAGTACAAACAGGCTATCTCCCGAACTTCACAATCCTATCTGTCTTCTTGTTCGAGCGCCATGATCGCCGGTGGATACCGGTGATTTACAAATGCTCTTATTACCATTAATATTATCATCTATGTACGAACGGGCTAGAACCGATGGAATCATTACTGGACTGAATG
The DNA here is from genome assembly GCA_949987565.1 of Luidia sarsii. Classification (NCBI taxonomy): domain Eukaryota; kingdom Metazoa; phylum Echinodermata; class Asteroidea; order Paxillosida; family Luidiidae; genus Luidia; species Luidia sarsii. The sequence continues at coordinate 11,631,365 of OX465119.1, read as the reverse complement.
GGGAATCCTTCACTCGCTGACTTATGTACACCACCCTTGTTCCCAGGGCTCCAAGCACAGTCTTCAGAACGTGCTCTCAATCGCCCTGTGTCCTCAAAGCTGTGTCTTTGTTTCTTTTCTTCTTGGGTAAAAGCAGCAACTTGCCTGTAGTGTCCAAATATCATGGGAGTGCTGATTTCAAAGGCCCTTTTTCGGTCAGGCAACTTCCTGTTTCTTTGAATTAATTGCAAGGATCAGGTGATTACACCTTGGGATGGAAGACAGAGACAAAGCCATGGTCAGACTCAGACCCAGTCAGAATCTGAGCCAGAGCCAGAGCCTGAGCCCGAGTTTCATCCAGAGCCAGAGCATGAGCTTGAGCCTGAGGCAGAGACTGAGACTGATTCACAGCTAGAGTCAGAGCATGAGTCTAAGCCAGGGCCAGGGCCAGGGCCAGGGACAGGGCCAGGGCCAGGGCTAGGGCTAGGGTTAGGGCTAGGGTTAGGGCCAGGGCCAGGGCCAGGGCCAGAGCCAGGGGCAGGGACAGGGGCAGAGCCAGGGGCAGGGGCAGGGGCAGGGGCAGGGCCAGGGCCAGGGCCAGAGCCAGAGCCAGGGGCAGTGACAGGGGCAGGGCCAGGGCCAGAGCCAGGGGCAGAGCCAGGGGCAGGGACAGGGGCAGAGCCAGGGGCAGGGCCAGGGCCAGGGCCAGGGCCAGGGCCAGGGCCAGGGACAGGGACAGGGACAGGGCCAGGGACAGGGACAGGGGCAGGGGCAGGGCCAGAGCCAGGGCCAGAGCCAGGGCCAGAGCCAGGGCCAGGGCCAGAGCCAGAGCCAGGGCCAAGGCCAGGGCCTGGACCTGAGCCTGAGCCTGAGCCTGAGCCTGAGCCCAAGCCCGAGTCCGAGCCCGAGCCAGAATAATCTGAGAGGAAGGGAAATACAAGAGCAGAGGGATGATCATCACGCTGAATGTTGAGAAGATAAGCTGTTCGGTGGCTCACGATGACGACTGCAGGGGTAGTGATATCTTGGCGGCAGACTGCAAGCCTTGGTCGGTCCGGCTGCGAAATCATTGAAAGAGAACAAGGACTCACCTGGAAGTGGAGAATGATCGTCCAGATCAGACCGAGGGTCAGTTTACTGTTGCCATCCACGATGTCCACATTGCCAATGTTCACCACGTAGACCTGCAATTCAGTTTTAATAAAAAGAAAAGAGCACAGAAAAATGTATGAACAATTGCACCTAGTGCTATCGTTGCAGTGCTCCGATGGAATTCCATCTGACATTCTCGAAACCAACGTGGTTGCGGTATTTCAAAAGGGTCTCTGCAATAAAAATCATCTTTTTCTGCTGTCATCTAAGGATCTGAAGTGTACAAACATATTTGCAAGCTTCTTTTTTCTCAGTGCAGTCAGAAATATTTTACCTTTGAAAATGTCCTTTAAAAAAGAGGGTGCTACTGTAAGGTTGTGTCAGTAACCCACAGTTTAAAGAAAAACATTAACTTTCAAACCGCACATGAATCCCTCTGAATTAGGTTTGATGAGAAGCTCCTTCACTAAATGATTATGAAGCAGCCATTTTGGCAGTAAATCAACAGGTTTAGGAATTGGTCTGAAGGAAAAACAAGAAACTTTTGTACACAACCAATTGGGTTTCTGTTGCATGATCCTGTGATGACATCCAAATTTGCTCTTGAATATTGAAATTCTCATCAGCGTAAAAACTGAAAACTTGCAAATACACCCACCAAAAGAGTGTGAAAAACCAGTTGGATTGTTAGCAATTTTGCAAAACAGTTCTGTAGACTGGTTTTAAGCGGAAAAATGTTTATTGCAGAGAACCTTTATAGTGTCAGGTGGATTGGTGTTAATGGGACTTATCTTATTAAAGGAAATAATGCAAGAGCTGACTGGGAAATTTTGAACTATTTTTTTTTCAACAATGACAAAAGAAAGTTGACTGGACCGGGACTTGAAGACAAGACCTCCCACCACGTGGGCTATCCAGCCCTTAGATGGTGGTCTTACCGAATAGTCAACTGGTCTTTGACGGGGTGGGGGCACCAGTCGGAAGCATTTAACCAGAATGTGGACTAGTATAAGACAGAATGAATATCGATTCACAGAAGAAATGACTTGCATGGCGTCGTCGCAAACTTTCCACTTCATGCAAACCTTCAAATCTTATCAATACAGCGACGGAAGTGAAATTGATCGCACAGAAACGCAGTGAGAGACATTTCTAATTTCTTAGAGCACACAGACATGGAAACTGCATTTGCGCTAGACTCCTTTCTTTTCGTTTTGTCTCGGCACAAAACCTCTGGTACAAAAACATCCCACCTTTGCACGTGTTAGGCCCGTATCCCAAAAAAGAAAATCCTGAACTAAAGGTTAATCACATTAAAGGGTGGATTTGGAAGTAAAGGGATTTAGAAAATAATTGTATTACTTCTAGCCTTTGGGCAGGATCAGTACCTATCAGCACCGCGTGAAAGCAAGCTTTCTGCTCCAGTACAGCCACAATCTCATTTTGCTGTTCTTTTGGGTTTTTTACCCGAGTTTGAAAAAGCTGCTGGCAACTCGCTTTCCACCCTCATGCAAAGAATACTACACAAAAATGTTGCTTACTGATTTGAAAGGCCAAAATTCAAATCTTTAAGAACGGATCTTTCACAAAGGCAGCATGGAACTAAGATGGATATATTTCAGCCCCTGTAGTCAGTATAAGCAAATGACGACAGATAAGACTTGAAGGTTTGCATGGTGGAAGTACCAAGTGGAAGGTTTGCGGTGACACCATGTAGCACTTCTCTTACGAGAAGGAGTGTGGCTCTGAAAAGAGCCGGTAACTCAGACTAGATAGGATTTGAAGGTTTGCATGGTGGAAGTACTAAGTGGAACGTTTGCGGTGACACCATGTAGCATTTCTCTTTCGAGAAGGAGTGTGGCTCTGAAAAGAGTAACTCAATGTTTCAGGTAGTGTGTACTCTGCCCGTCGTCAGTCAGAGTACAAATGATGACAGTTTTGTATATATCACTACTACGGGATGTAATTTTGACAATTCTAACGCAAAATAAAAAGTATTTTAACCCAGAAAGAAAATTCAATGAAGAAAATGGTTGCTTGGGGTCACCCAGCTGCCAATTAGGGTCCAAATGGAGCAGTGACAGAATGCCCCACGAGCAAAGACCATTGGCGGGGTTCTTTTGAGGCATGTGACGGCCACCGTCTCACGCCTGAGGCGTCTCCGTCATCCCATGCCTCCGTACCTTTCGTTTCTTCAGCACTCCAAGGGCCTTCTCCACGTTTTGAAGGCGGTGAAGACGAAGTTGGCCTCGCTCCTTGGGCTGCAGATGGATAGGGGAGGAAACAGGGGGGAGGGGGAGAAAGGAGGGGTGGGGAGTTAATCCTCTCGTCTTTAGGTCGTTGAATTTTGACTGTGCGAAAGCAGAGTCATTGCTTTGATCATGAACATATCATTTCCAGATTCGGAGTGTTTCAGGTTGACTGGGAGATGACAAGCATGTAGGTCCAAGACCGATTGACCACGGTGCACAGAGAGAGACACTGGGAGAGTGAAAGAGAAACAGGACGGGGGAGACAGAGAGAGAGAGAGAGTGAGGGAGCCAGCAAGACAGACAGAAAGAGAGGGAGAGAGACGGGGAGATAGCAAGATGAGAGACAGGGGAAGACAGTGAAAGTCAGACAGCGAGATAGAGAGAGATAGAGATAGAGACAGAGAGACAGAGATAGTGAGACAGAGAGACAGAGAGACAGAGCCAAAGACAGTGAGAAAAAGAGACAGTGAGACACAGACACAGAGAGATAGAGAGAGAGAGTGATGGAGACAGCAAAACAGACAGAAAAAGAGAGGGAGAGAGACAGGGGGATAGCAAGACGAGAGACAGGGGAAGACAGTGAAAGACAGACAGCAAGATATATAGAGAGATAGAGATAGAGAGAGAGAGATAGAGATAGAGACAGTGAGACAGAGACAGAGCCAAAGACAGTGAGACAGAGAGAAATAGACAGAGAGACAGAGGAGACAGACACAAAGACAGAAGTGTAACAAGACCAAAACAGAGAGACAGAAAGAGACAGTGAAAAAACAGAGAGAAAGAGAGACACAGAGAGACAGAAAGAGACAGTGAAAAACAGAGAGAAAGAGAGACACAGAGAGACAGAAAGAGACAGTGAAAAAATGGAGAGAGAAAGAGAGAGCCAGAGAGACAGAAAGATATTGTGAAAAATAGAAAGAAAGGGAGACACAGAGAGATAGAAAGAGACAGTGAAAAATAGAGAAAAAGAGAGACACAGAGAGACAGAAAGAGACTAAAAAAACAGAGAAAGAGAGAAAGAGAGGCAGAAAGAGACGGTGAAAAAACAGAGAGAAAGAGAGACACAGAGAGACAGAAAGAGACAGTGAAAAAATGGACAGAGAAAGAGAGAGCCAGAGAGACAGAAAGATAAATTGTGAAAAATAGAAAGAAAGGGAGACACAGAGAGATAGAAAGAGACAGTGTAAAATAGAGAGAAAGAGAGACACAGAGAGACAGAAAGAGACTAAAAAAATAGAGAAAGAGAGAAAGAGAGGCAGAAAGAGACGGTGAAAACAGAGACATAAATGATAGCAGTGTGATGACAATGGCACAAGATTTTCAGAACTCTTGAGGTCTTGTCCAATCTGGTGGACCTGCGAGGTGACTTACAATCCTCTCTCCTGTCAGAATCTCCAGGAGGGCGATGAGACGGCTTCCGTCCCGGAGGTCCTGGAAGAGGTCGTGGACCAGGTCGACCTTCTTGGTGGGATGCTGCAGGAGTAGGGGGAGAGGAGACAGTGGATCAGAACAAACAAATGGAGACGTCCTCGTCGACATTGAGGAAACAAAGATTCAAAATTTGTTAGCATTGGAGGCTCAGATTGTACAATCATCTACTTATGATTACTAAGTACTGCACGATCATCGACTTTGTGGAACCAAGAGCAAGAACTATCAGCTACGGTCAGCGTGCCGTTGCCAGGGCAGCACCAGCCATCTGGAATCAACTCCCAGCTTCACTCCATCAAATTACATCCTTAGATATCTTCAAGAGAGAACTGAAATCTCATTTTCTTTGTGAGAATGATCTCATTTGTGCTAAAGTTCTTTGAATGTTCACGCCTTGATTGGTCATTCCAGATAAGGGTGCTCTATAAATCTAAATCATTATTATTATGTTTAGCTCATTCTTTTCAGTGTTTTTTTCGTTCATCTGTTTGTTTCATTGTTTTCTTGTCCAGTCTTCATAAGGCGTCCCATCTCAAGCTCTGCTTTCTGGGATTAACCTCCATATCACTGCTTGTAATATGTTTCATACCCACTTCCGGGTACCTTATGTCATAGTTATGCCAATATTTACCGCTACTCAATATTTACTGCTATACACATCTTTATCAGTCTGGGATTCGGAAATAAATGTTCCCCTTGAATGAATGTCGGCCTATTGAAAACATCATGCAATAGCTCAGAACAAAAGCACCTTTTTGTTCTGGGTAATCATGATTGAAGTCCTGAATCCAGCCAAAGTTTTCTTTGCCATTTTCCCTCTTTTTTGTTTAAGTTGCTGGTCAGTTTTTCCTTCTTTTTGTTTCTCCTGATAACGGCCAGAGCAAAATGGCCAGAACGTCGAGTTATCACTCGGGTTCTTTTCAGAACCACACCTCTTCTTTAAGAGACCTTATACATGGTGTCACTGCAAACCTTCCTATAGAGTTATCACTCAGGTTCTTTTCAGAACCATACCTCTTCTTTAAGAGACTTTATACACGGTGTCACTGCAAACCCTCCTATAGAGTTACCACTCAGGTTCTTTTCAGAACCACACCTCTTCTTTAAGAGACCTTATACATGGTGTCACTGCAAACCCTCCTATAGAGTTATCACTCAGGGTCTTTTTCAGAACCACACCTCTTCTTTAAGAGACCTTATACATGGTGACACCGCAAACCCTCCTATCGAGAAATCACTCAGGTTCTTTTTCAGAACCACACCTCTTCTTTAAGAGACCTTATACATGGTGTCACTGCAAACCCTCCTATAGAGTTATCACTCAGGTTCTTTTCAGAACCATACCTCTTCTTTAAGAGACCTTATACATGGTGACACCGCAAACCCTCCTATCGAGAAATCACTCAGGTTCTTTTCAGAACCATACCTCTTCTTTAAGAGACCTTATACACAGTGTCACTGCAAACCCTCCTATAAAGTTACCACTCAGGTTCTTTTCAGAACCATACCTCTTCTTTAAGAGACCTTATACACAGTGTCATTGCAAACCCTCCTATAGAGAAATCACTCGGGTTCTTTTCAGAACCATATCTCTTCTTTAATTTAAGAGACCTTATACACGGTGTCATTGCAAACCCTCCTATATTCTTTATGTTTGACTCCATTTATTCACGCTGAAATGTTGCTTCAGGCTTCAACATATTTTTTTTTATTGAGGGGGGGGGGAGTTGTGATGACTTTATCCAGTTCCAATCAAGATTGATGGATATGTCAAGCTATTGTCAAAATGAAAATACATCAATGTGGTGCTTGCATAATGAGAGAAGGAGAAAAAAAGTGGGAAATACGAGCTCTATTTTCTTATCAGGGCAACAGGTTGTGAGTGCACAGACACAGACCCTAACCCTAACCCTAACCCTAACCAAAATCAATCAACCTACTGCTAACCGAATAAAACAATTTCAAATGTTTGGCATTCCGATGCATTCAAATGGTCTCATCTGCCCACCACAAAAACTTCCTTTTGTTGTTCACTGGTTATGAATGATGTCGCACAACGACTTCACAGCCTCAAAACACAAAGAAAACGGAGGGGAAAAAAAGCGTCGCAATTGAAAAGAACTGCTGCATTGCTATCCCTCAGAAAAAAAATATAAGTTTATGGGTCACGATTAACGACAAAGGCTAAAATCTATATTTATCTATTTCTTTTTCATTGGGAATTTCTTTTCTTCAATCTTCTATCTGAACCAGAACTTAAACTCACTAGGTGTGTCTTCCCGTCCCTCTAATCCTCCCCACACTTTTGTCTGTTTTCCCTTTGATCTCCCCTCGATCCCTTCGTGCGTACATCTGCATCCCACTCCCTTCCCATTTTGTCCTTCCTCTGCCATGTGTGTCAGGGCTTTCCTTCCCCCGACTGCCTGTGTATGTCCTTGTCACTTAGACTTTGAGAAAGGTCCTGCTAAAGGATTGAAACGTCAGGCCCTCTTACTCTTGAGATTCATGTATTGCAGGTCATTTGTGTAGGTATGTCTGGTTATAGTATGGAAGCTAAGATTTCAAGGAGAAAAATTTGCTGCTGGCAAAGTTTGGCTTTTTTTCGAGAGGGAGGGGGGGGTTGAAAAGTGTGCTCTGAAACTTCCCACTGTAACACAGTGTGGGAATCAGTTACAACAACAGGTTGCCAATTGTGCAACAATTGCAAACCGCAACACGGCTATCTCTAACGGGGGAAAACGGCACAAAGAGCCTCCAGTGGAGAGCGAGAGAGAAAGAATGAAATGGAGCAACAACAAGAATTAACCCTCAAAAATTTTAGGGTGGTCCTTTGAATGCGTCGCACAAACCCGCCCCCAGCAAGGCTACTGTGCGGTTCTGGCATTTGCCTGATCTCCGTGACAATGGTGACACGGGATTTGGTTAACTTGGCCTTTGGGGTTGTACTAAATCTTGTTTGGAAGCACGCTATGTACGTTTGGGAGGATATCAGTTGACTCAAACTCAGTAGAAAGCTTCCTGATTGCTATGCAGTGTGCCTCATTTCAGCCCAAACTCAAGCATAGGATTTGTACACATACAGTACTTTATTTCAGTGTGCAAAGTTCCAGAAATGTCTATAGGCCTGATGTTTTGATCCTAGCAGGACCTTTCTCAAAGGCAGATCCTTGCAGGACCTTTCTCAACTTAGGCAGATCCTAGCAGGACCTTTCTCAAAAGCAGATCCTTGAAAGACCTTTCTCAACTTAGGCAGATCCTAGCAGGACCTTTCCCAAAGGCAGATCCTTGCAGGACCTTTCTCAAAGGCAGATCCTAGCAGGATCTTTCTCAAAGGCAGATCCTAGCAGGACTTTTCTCAAAGGCAGATCCTAGCAGGACCTTTCTCAAAGGCAGATCCTTGCAGGACCTTTCTCAAAGGCAGATCCTAGCAGGACCTTTCTCAAAGGCAGATCCTAGCAGGACCTTTCTCAAAGGCAGATCCTAGCAGGACCCTTCTCAAAGGCAGGATCCTAGCAGGACCTTTCTCAAAGGCAGATCCTATAGCAGGACCTTTCTCAAAGGCAGATCCTAGCAGGACCTTTCTCAAAGGCAGATCCTAGCAGGACCTTTCTCAAAGGCAGATCCTAGCAGGACCTTTCTCAAAGGCAGATCCTAGCAGGACCTTTCTCAAAGGCAGATCCTAGCAGGACCTTTCTCAAAGGCAGATCCTAGCAGGACCTTTCTCAAAGGCAGATCCTAGCAGGACCTTTCTCAAAGGCAGATCCTAGCAGGACCTTTCTCAAAGACAGATCCTAGCAGGACCTTTCTCAAAGACAGATCCTAGCAGGACCTTTCTCAAAGGCAGATCCTATCAGGACCTTCCTCAACTGCTGTAGCCTGTTTTACACATAGACATACATGTGCTGTACTATTACTTGCTTGCAACAAACCAAAACGTAAATGGGGTAAGTTCAAGATATCCTCCAAACAGACCTCAAAGCCTACAGATTCGAGGAAGTACATGTATACTTGTGCATGAACACATTATGTACAATGTGCACTCCAAAATGTGGGGTAAACAACTAAGGCCACAACTCACACATGTAAACAGGTGGGCTAAGTGTCACTGATCCACTTCAAATCCTCCCTAATCCATCTCCCAGTATTGAAGTGTACCGATAGCAATGCAGCTTACATGTAGGCATCCGTACTTCATATGCTGAGCCTAATCACCCCCAAGTCGACCCATCATGTACCGGGGCTCCATCCCCTCGTACCGCTGAGTTTTCGAAGCAATACAAACGATCAGAAGGGTTTCAGGCTTGGCAACACAACGGCGCACATTCTTTCCAAAACTAACTCCAAGTACTCGAATGGCGGAAATTCAAAATGGCATAGTCAGAGCAAATGCAACTTTAATTGATACTCAATACCTTTGATATACAGGTATGGCATTGAAGAAAAGTAGAATTGTACATTGCTCAATAGGTAAATCTCAAAATGTTGTGGGCCTGACGTTTCGATCCTAGCAGGACCTTTCTCAAAGGCAGAGAAAGGTCCTTTGAAAAAGATCCTGCTAGGATCGAAACGTCAGGCCCACTAAATTTTAAGATTTGCATTTTGGTAATTTTAGTCAGTGAGCAGTTTGCAACATTTTTGTATATCAATTTTGCTCAATAGGTAGATAAAAACCAACCATATCCTAGGAGTCAAACAAATAATGGAAAAACTGACAGGGAACTTTTGAATAAATAGAAAAATTTGCCAAGAAAACTTGGACTGGATTGGGACTTGAACCCCAAGCACCAGCGCTCTTACCATCTGAGCTATCCAGCCCTTAGATGGTGGCCTTTCCAAACAGTCAACTAGTCTTTGGCACACCAGTGCTCTTACCATCTGAGCTATCCAGCCCTTAGATGGTGGCCTTCCCAAACAGTCAACTAGTCTTTGGCACACCAGCGCTCTTACCATCTGAGCTATCCAGCCCTTAGATGGCGGCCTTCCCTAAAAGTCAACTAGTCTTTGCCAAGGTGGGGGCGCCAGCTACTGCTACAGTATTTTCATAAGCTCATACGAAGTTTACGAAAAAATACTGTAGCCAAGGAAATTTCACTAGACTGAGATTTAAGCGCAGACATCAGATTTAACGTACACGTGCATGTGCAAGAGACCTTGCATTGTCAAGAGCTTACAATGTATCTTAAAAGAGATTAAACTGCGGCAAATGCAAGTTCCCTCCAGGACCAGACTAACCTCTGAACTCCCTCCCATAGACATATTTCCACAACCAGGTAATGCACAGGGCTGGCAAGGAAATCCCCCTTCTTTTTTTTCTCTTCAGGTGCTAAACCTTTTTGTGCCCGTGCTCCTTTTGAAATTGACAAGGTTCGAGCAAAAAATGGCGAGACAGATTCTGAGGGAATTGAGAGAGTCAGCCTATCTACCCCACCCCCTACACTTGACTGTGTAGCATTCTGCCGCACACACAAGGCACAAGGCCGAACCCCCTAACATGCTCACTCCCCAATCGGATTTAATATCGGGAAAGGAAGGGAGGGAAGTTAGCAAGCAGGCCAGAGGTTTGAGGCTGGTAGTAGCATGAAGCATTGGAAGATTATGAAGGACTGAGGCTGGTTGGTGTTTGACTCAAACAAGGATTTTGGAGGTTTGAGGCTGGTAGTAGCATGAAGCATTGGAAGATTATGAAGGACTGAGGCTGGTTGGTGTTTGACTCAAACAAGGATTTTGGAGGTTTGCGGCTGGTAGTAGCATGAAGCATTGGAAGATTGTGAAGGACTGAGGCTGGTTGGTGTTTGACTCAAACAAGGATTTTGGAGGTTTGAAGCTGGTAGTAGCATGAAGCATTGGAAGATTACGAAGGACTGAGGATGGTTGGCGTTTGACTCAGACAAGGATTTTGGAGGTTTGAGGCTGTTAGTAGCATGAAGCATTGGAAGATTATGAAGGACTGAGGCTGGTTGGTGTTTGACTCAAACAAGGATTTTGGAGGTTTGAGGCTGGTAGTAACATGAAGCATTGGAAGATTATGAAGGACTGAGGCTGGTTGGTGTTTGACTCAAACAAGGATTTTGGAGGTTTGAGGCTGGTAGTAGCATGAAGCATTGGAAGATTATGAAGGACTGAGGCTGGTTGGTGTTTGACTCAAACAAGGATTTTGGAGGTTTGAGGCTGTTAGTAACATGAAGCATTGGAAGATTATGAAGGATTGAGGCTGGTTGGTGTTTGACTCAGACAAGGATTTTGGAGGATTAAGACTGGGTGGTGTTTGACTCAAACAAGGATTTTGGAGGTTTGAGGCTGTTAGTAGCATGAAGCATTGGAAGATTATGAAGGATTGAGGCTGGTTGGTGTTTGACTCAAACAAGGATTTTGGAGGTTTGAGGCTGTTAGTAACATGAAGCATTGGAAGATTATGAAGGATTGAGGCTGGTTGGTGTTTGACTCAGACAAGGATTTTGGAGGATTAAGACTGGGTGGTGTTTGACTCAAACAAGGATTTTGGAGGTTTGAGGCTGTTAGTAACATGAAGCATTGGAAGATTATGAAGGATTGAGGCTGGTTGGTGTTTGACTCAGACAAGGATTTTGGAGGATTAAGACTGGGTGGTGTTTGACTCAGACAAGGATTTTGGAGGTTTGAGGCTGGTAGTAACATGAAGCATTGGAAGATTATGAAGGACTGAGGCTGGTTGGTGTTTGACTCAAACAAGAATTTTGGAGGTTTGAGGCTGGTTGTAACATGAAGCATTGGAAGATTATGAAGGATTGAGGCTGGTTGGCGTTTGCCTCAGACAAGGATTTTGGAGGATTGAGGCAATAATTATAATTGAGTCTATCATCAGTCAGCACTAAGAATAAGGCTTGGATACCTTCCCACCCCACCCTTCCCCAACAGTGGGGGCATGCTATTAGATCGGAGGATTTGGGAGGATTGAGGCAGTGGGCACCACTACTTTGGAGAATTTTGGAGGATTGAGGCTGAATGCGATTTGTTATGTCACAAGTTGGAGGATTTGGGAGGATTGAGGATATAGACCTCTGTAGAGTGGCTTGGGGGGGGGGGTTTCAACTGGCTTCCTAACAGGAGCAGCTCACCAGAAGAGTCAGTGCTACGTGTGAACAAGACCTCTTTTTTTTCCGATCTGACTCAACTGGCGGAGGGCATGTTTTTGACCTTGGGAGAGGATAAAGCCTTTCCAGGGCTCTGGGGGACCCTGGGAAACGAGTCTTTCGGGGCTCACCGTGTAGAACGTTCACGTTTCATCACCGTCTGTCCTTAATCACCCCTGTCAAGCCACTGTGGGCTGCGGTTTGGATCGCGATCCAAATTTCGCTAATTTCGGCACATCGGGATAAAAACCAAACACAAAATGTGATGCCCAACGCCAAATCCAGGCAGTTCCCGCAAATAGAGAAATGCACATAAAGCAGGAAAATACTAAAATCGGTCATGATGTCGAAAATCAGATTTTGACAGATTGTATTTCCTGAATTCTTAAATGATATGTCTTTAGTCATTTGAAAGCTCATAAACTACTCCATTTCAAGAGGAGTTAAACTCAATTTCCCAGAGAGTGCCTGGTTTTGACATGAGGAGTCACAAATAGTGCACACAGCGATTGACATACATGTACAGTGTACATGCAGGAGCAAGCTCTCATTTTTGTGGGCTAAGGGTTCGGGGGAAAGATGTGGCACAATGAGCCAGTCAGAGAGAAGATTAAAACTTGCTACTCAACCCCTTCTCCAACCTCGCCACCTCATCATCAGAGGCCGAGAACCGGGGCTAGGCTATACATGTACCTCTCCTCGGCAAACAAGAAAGTTCTCTGTCACCTCTCTCCTTCCTCACAGCCGGGACTAAGAGTTTGAGGCAACGGCTGCTCCCAAAAAAAAAATACGGGGCCAGGCGGTACTGTATCAAAGAGAGAGACTCCTGAGTATTCATCACCCTCCAACTCTCTTCAGCCACTTTGGAAAAGTCCGTCAATATTTACCCTGCGTGGATTTCTCTTCCTGCGACCGTGACGCTCAAGGTCGCCGGTTGTTTGAAGTCTTTAACAGGGGAAACGGACAAGCCTACTTTGCTTGTGAAGCAATCAAGCCTGCTTACTGACAATATTTGGTTTGTCAGAATGAGTAGGAGTAGACACTTCACTGACTAGTTGTGTAAAATGGAAAAACTGGAGTTTGTGTCTCGTGAATGCTGTTCATGTGTGTACCAGTGACACCACGTCCCTAGTTCTCTTCTTCAACAGACGGCCGTCAGAAATCCATGCTCACATAGCAATATTTATTTTGACAGAATGGGCAGACATCAGACAATGTGCTGATCAGTTTTGTATGTCACTGTAACACTAGGATTCAAGGTCTCAATTACAACAGAGGACTCTAGAGAGATCCATGCTGAAGTAACAAAATCTATTTTGTCTGAATGAAAAGACGCTTGACAGAATGGCCATACGTTTTCCTGAGTTCCGTATGTGACTGTAACACTTATTTAAGGATTCAAGGTCTCTGTTACAACAGGGGACCCTAAAGAGATCCATGCTGAAGTAACGAAAATCTATTTTGTCTCCGAATGAAAAAATGTTTTCCAGAAATGTAGCTCTGTTAAGTTGGTTTGTGCATGTTTGTGGCAGTGTTTTGGGGTCCTTTATTCAAAAAGCATATCTATTCTAGGACAGAAATAAAAGTGGGCCACATGCAAGAACTGTTGATTGGATGTTTATAGGCCTAAGGAGACAACTAACATGCAGACACCAAGCATTCGGGCTCATGTACATGTACATGTACTGTATGTAGGTTTACAGGGTTTTGTGGCAAAAGGAAAAACTTGGGTAAGTTACTGGCACAAAGGGACAAGCAGACATGTACACTGTACTGTACAGTGTCCATGGATATCTTGTTTCTGTGGAGGCACATTTGGTGAGAGTTTCCTGAGGTACTGACAGGAATTGTGCACAAGAATACTGACCCCCTATTCACACAAATTGCCATGTATACATGTACTGTACCCTGGGCGTACTGTACCCTGGGCGTATTTTACCCTGGGCGTTTGATACCTTGCACACTGGTGCTCACAATCTACACTCAAGCCCCAAAAATGAAAAAAAAATTAAGAAAAAAAAAATGCTCAGTTACCGATTCAGCCTTGTCAGCCAATCATAGCCAAGCCAGCATTGCCAGGAGTTTTCTTATCGTCCAATCACGTCGTGCCACACATAATCCTCATCAACCTCTCCCCCCCCCCCCCCCCCCCCCGCCTGCCCTACCCAACTGAGAGGTTGCCTGGGAATGGGGAAAAAAAAAAAAAGAGGAAATACGAAGAGTTTACTGACCTGGAAATAATTCACAAACTAGCTGTCACATCCCTGGACTTTTTTCAGTCATTTTTTTTTCTTGAATTGGGGAGGGGGGGGGGGACTTGCAAGCACTTCAAAGTGCCCATGATGTTTACTTGCCTCACTTTTTTTGTATACGTCTGGTCGTCCGCCCGGGTGACAGCCATTGTCCCCGGCTGCACCCTCTTTTTTATCCTCCTATCAGCAATGAACTTGTACCTTGGGAGCGGCCCTGAGTGGGTGAAGCACGCTCCCCCTCCCCCTTCTTGTTGTTGTTTTCTTAGGGAAAGGCTTTGTTCGGCGGTACTATCAATTAGATAAGTAGGCTAAAGTGTGTGGGTTTAAGGGCTAGGTGGGCGGAAGGGTAAGGGGTGTGTGTGTGTGGGGGCGGTGTTTCAAGGAGGGTTTTCCGGAGTAGGATCTATCGTCAACTTGAGAATCTGTCTTGAGGAGGACTGCTGTACCGCGATCTTCGCCACTCCAAGGGGTTGGGGGAATGTAGATTCTTAACTCTTTCCCTACTGACAAGCCACTCGCAGTGGCTCGAGAACAGTGCACATACGGCCCGGCAAGTCGCCAGCAGACTGCTTGCCGTAAACCTTGCTGCCAAAGAATTCCCGTCAGAAGTCCAAGATAAAGTACATTTGTACATCATGTACATGAACGCGGCGAAAGAGTTAATGTTTGATAAACATTCAATAGGTGTCCTATCAGAAGCAGGTTGAGTGTTCAGGTAGACCCTCGATTGACACTCAACATAAATCAAACGTGTCACTCCATCCTAAAAACCTTCGACCCCCTCTCCTTCCTTCCCAACCTCCCCCGCAGCAGAATCTCGATCCCCCACCAAGAAACTTCCACAATCCATATTATTCAGATGCAAACAACCAATGGTTGTCAACCTGGCTACAGCAGCTCGGGGATCACACAAAGTGGATGCAGCTTTTTCGATTCAACTTTCAAGTCAAACTACCGGTAATCAATGAAAAACTGACAGGGAACTTTTGAAAAAAAATTTACCATTTTTTTCAATTTCTTAAAAAACTCCCAGTGAGTTTTCATCAATTTATTTGACTCAAAAGCAATCAAGTAGTTTTTGCTATTAACTGCAGTCTGACTCCATCTCCTTTTCTTGGATAAAAAAAAAAAACAGCTGAATTAACATTCTCATGAGCGCAGCAAATTTTGGCTCAAACGCTCCTTGAAAAAAAGGAGAGAAAAAAACAGTGTGACTAACTTTCTTGAGGTCGGGTCGTTTCTCAAGGGGGCATTCTCCAATTTCTCAGAGGCCTATCAACATTCCTTCATGTTCTGATTCAACTCCCCGTACCAGACACTCTTGGGTGTACCAGGTGGCCCATGTTTAAAGTGTTACCCTCCAAAAGCAGCAGCGTGATCAGATCCAGGCTGACTGAGCTGCCCTCAAGACCTGCACTTCACGACAGGCTGACAAGCCCAAACAGCATTGGGAAGATCAGAAAACATCAATGTCCACAGATTTCCTTCTCATTAACACAACTTGTAGATAGTCATAATACAATCCTCATGTTGAAATCTTACGGTCTGGGATGCTGTACTTCTTGAGAAATCTTCACTCAAACATCGACAAATAGTTTGTTACTTGCGACTAATAAACTATTTCTTACACTGCAGAATGGTGCAGAAACCGTGATTTTTTTTGCCTTTTTCTACTTTCTCAGATTACCATTTAAGCTGAAACCTTCGCAGGATTTCTTTTGTGGATTGTTTATTGGTTTAACGCACAAACTGTGGCAATCTTTTGACCTTTACCAATGTTGTATCTTTAGGGCCTTTAAGTACAGAACTGTCTAGTCCCCTGCCACTTAGTCTGGTAGACCAAAATTCTCTATTTCAGTCTCAAACTCCTTTTTTCTTTTTACCTTCACCCACGGAGCCAGCAGTGTGGATAGATGGATAGATTTAACATCTTTTTGTTTCTTTTTGGGGGCTGAATAATACTCCTGAGAGAAGCAACATTTTCTCCAGACCACAGTCTGAGTGAAAATGGGTCCTCATCAGTAACATGAGCCCCCTTTGTCTCTCGAGAGAGAGGTTTGGAATTGAAAAATCTTTGGGAGTGAATTGAAACACAGAAATGGCAAAGAAAACCTTGATTGGGCCGGGATTGGAACCATTAACTAGTCTAGACTTGTCTTTTTGGGAGGCCACCATTCTAAGGGCTGGATAGCTCAGATGGGAAGAGCGCTGGTACATGTATGTTAATCCAGAGGTCCTGGGTTCAAATCCTGGTTCAGTCAAAGTTTTTCATTTCCATTTTTAATTTTTCAATTTGTTAAAAAGTTCCCAGTCAGTTTTTTTCATTGATCTGTTTGACTATTTCTGAGTCTCCAAAGAATTGAGAGGTGAGACAGCTCAATCCTACCAGGAACCTCCTCAAAATCATTTCTGTTTCAGTCACAATTGCTCCAAACATTTTCAAGTGATGCGACTGAAATTAAAAAGCAGTGTATGTGTAGCAAGTACAGTGGCTACAATGGTCTAACGATGTATCACACAAAGTCCCTTTGAAGACAGCTGCCCCCCCCCCCAGTGCAACTGACCGACTAATCAACCGGATGAAACAGCGCCACCTATGGGCAAACTCTGCCAGTGTCTTCACAGCCCCCCCCCCCCCCGCCATTTTTTTTTCTTTTCTAAATTGATCACTACCAGCACTTAAGTCCCTGGTAGAATGTCTGAGCATATTGTGCTGCAATCGTGTCGCTGAAATAACTGCTGTTATTGAAACCTACTGTAGTATAAAAACTCTCCCCCCCTCTCTCCCTCTCTCCCTCTCTCCCTCTCTCCCTCTCTCCCTCTCTCCCTCTGTCCCTCTCTCTCTCTCTCTCTCTCTCCCTCCCTCTTCCTCTCCCTCTCCCTCTCCCTCTCCCTCTCCCTCTCCCTCTCCCTCTCCCTCTCCCTCTCCCTCTCCCTCTCCCTCTCCCTCTCCCTCTCCCTCTCCCTCTCCCTCTCCCTCTCCCTCTCTCCCTCTCTCTCTCTCTCTCTCTCTCTCTCTCTCTCTCTCCCTCTCCCTCTCCCTCTCCCTCTCCCTCTCCCTCTCCCTCTCCCTCTCCCTCTCCCTCTCCCTCTCCCTCTCCCTCTCCCTCTCCCTCTCCCTCTCCCTCTCCCTCTCCCTCTCCCTCTCCCTCTCCCTCTCCCTCTCTCCCTCTCTCTCTCTCCCTCTCCCTCTCCCTCTGTCCCCCTCTCCCTCCCTCCTCCCTCCAGCCAACAATAAAACCCAGGGTCACCCTGTTCCTCCACCGAGGCCCCCTTCAAAAAAAATCCTCCAGTATAAAAATATGCAACCTTCACAAAATAATCATTTGAGGGGAATAAATATCCCCCCTCCCTCTCTCCCCTACCAAGCAGTACAATGGGGTTTTACCCTCTCAAAGTGGATACTTTCCATTGGGGGGAAAAAAGGGTTCGGGTTAGGAGTGGGAGAGGGGCGTGACCTGAGGTTTGGGTTACCTGGGTGGTAAAGGTACTGCACCTTACAGGACCGTGGGAAAGCAATTAGACTCGCTTTCTAATTGGTCCGGCTAGTCCGTCATCGGGTATCACATGGCGGTTGTTTGTGAGCAAAGATCGCTGACTGCTATGGAAAGTCTGTCCACTAGTTCTTGCATTATGTAGTTAATTGCTATTCAGATTTAATTAAAGTTGAGCTTGGTCAGAAAGCCAGGGGTTAAGCTTTTAATACTGTAAATGTGTATGATTCAGTGAAGAAACTTCCTAAGTACAGCACAATTAATGACAATAATCAAGTAAAAACCTGACATACATGTACTGTATGTGTAAATGTAGCTACATGTAGTCATGTACATGTACTGTACCGGTACATGTACATGTACATGTACATGTACACCCACACATGTACATGTACATGTATGTACATGATGTGAACAATAATTTATTACTACATGTACAACTGTGCAATGCATGCATTCATACTGATTACACAGTAAGACATTATAGACCCGCCCACTTTGCCCAAATCTGCATACACTTGCAGCCAATCAAGTTGCTCCCTCAAAAAAACAGGACCACTGTCGCCGTTGCATGTCAGGGGCACAATCATGCCTACCGCTGTTTCATGTTTGTATCAACCGTACTCAGTTATGAAAAGCTTCATGTTATTACGGTAGCAATGGCGGTTATTGACCACAGATATCCCTAGAAAATATTTTTAGATATCGGCCTGTGCAATAAATTTGTAAGATCCATTTCAGAGAGGTACATGTAGTGGGGCATGAACACAACCCCTTTGTTACTCTGGAAATGTCGCACCAGAATGCACTTTTTTTGTCACCGCCAAATAACAAGCAATTCGGCATTGGTAACGCGGATTATCGGGGCATCATTCTTCCCGATTTGCATGAGCGAGCGTTCCGCGATGCAAAACGACTACATAACACAGGTCTGCGAGCTCCCATTGTAGTCTGCGGATTGGTTTCTCAAAAAAGGTTCAGTGTGAATCGGATTTTGACTGAACCATGGAGATTCAAGGACCTAAAACCCATTACACAGCCCATACTCCAATCATCCGTCATTCTTCTTTCCAATTGTTCAGCAAACATCTGATCAGCAGGCCTTCTTGAAATGATAAATTGTAAAATGACGCTGGGCGCTATCAAACAGATCCCATGTTTGTTGCAAGATTCAATCGGTGACGAAATCTTTGCCAGCGCGTGCTGCGCAGCTGTGAACTTGTCACAGACTCACAGTTTTCACAAAGTCCTTACATGTTCGGTATATCGGCATTTGTTATAGTGACGTTCCACTGTACTGTACTGTACTGTACTGTACAGTACTGTACTGTACTGTACTGTACTGTACTGTACTGTACTGTACTGTACTGTACTGTACTGTACTGTACTGTACTGTACTGTACATGTACATGTACATGTACATGTAATGTACATACAGTACCATCAGTCGATTATTTACACCAAACTCATCGTAACTTACGGTACATCGCAAGACAATGAGTGATGCACAAAAACCATACGGCCTATCACAACTTACAAAGCGTTATCAATAATAAGTTGAGTTCCGTATTCTCAAAATGCAAGTCAAATTCAATGTTATTTTTTTTTTTTGCATTTTCAGGAAGCTTATAAATAAATACAATGTAAAAGAGAATCATCCATTTGAAGGAATTTTTCTACAAATGTCTGTAAATATTAAAAAATCAGGGAATTTCTAAGTGTGTCTGCGCGTACCGGTACGCTGCAATCACTGTTTGCACGCCATGTGCGTGACCTTTAAACTTTAGGGCTGTTTTTCTGGAAAAGTGGTTACCGTGACTACGCGTTGGCTCGTTGTCTTTCTCGCATCTTAACTTTGGATTTTGTCAATGTTTATAAAAATAGTTCTGATATCATTGGAAAGTTAATGAGATACTCTTTGCAGTGGTGGGAAAATCTCAAAAACTTGAAATCCTCATTATGCTGTACAGGGTCATTAAATATCTTCGTTACTCAAGTTTAGATATCAAACTCATAGCGGAAGGAAAATGGGAAACAAGCGCACATTCTTCAGTTGCCTGATGAAGGTTAGCAGTTAGCAACCGAAACGTCGCCACCAGCAACGACACATCGCGTGACTTTGATCACCCTTTCTACTTATCTATACCACCGCGATGAACAACCCCTTCATTTCTATTGAAGTGGACAAAGATTTGCACCAAGCATCGATTGACAAAAATGATCCAGTAGAACAAGGTGTCGTAAAAGGTCTCAAAATGGTCAGTCACCAAAAATATGATCCAGACACAATCAGATTGAAGCACGTTCCAGTGAATAGATCCTAGACCAATATCCTACGGCGAAAGAAAAAAAAACACAGAAAAAGGGAAAAATACCACCCAGGACAATTAGAATTCCTCGTCCTCACTTCTTTTTCTATCATTCTGGAGTTGTTGGCTTTCTTTTTTTTGGTCGTGGCAAGCGAGGTGGAAGTGTTTAAGCCAGTGGCTGCCACAACAATGTCAGGAGTGAAAAGGCCTAAAGGTGACAAACCGCCAGTCGACCGCGATAAACGTAGGAGTAGCGGTGACTGCGGGGCGCACTGAAAAGGCATTCAGAGCATTGAACGGGTCGAGTCTGGGAGGAGTCCAGTTTACGGGGATTAAGTTGCTCTGAAGTCATGCCAAACGAGCGGATAGGTTCAAAAGGGGACACTTTCTCAGGGGGGATGCCGGTTGCTTAGAAATCCGGTGGCAGCCTGCCAGGCTGTCCATTCATCCGTCGGTTAGGTCGGGATCATTGGGTGACGGGCTTGGTACATATGTACATGTACCAGGTTGAAAGACTTGAATAGTTTGCGTCTAGTGATCCCATGTGCTCCCAAATTCCAATGCACCTCGCGTGTGCCATTCAAGGTGGTGTAGCAGTGGTCTGGCGGCAGACTCCACAACTGCACTCGTCCAATGGGCACTTGACCGTTAGACTGGACTCCCTGGTTCAAACTCGACCGATGGTCACACTCACAATTCTGATAGCACTTGCAGTGAAAATATACCTACATGTACTATAGTGTAACAAAGTGAGCATTGATGACAGTGAGAAGAAGAGGGAGAGGGAGAGGGAGAGGAAAGGGGAGAGGGGGAGGAAGAGGAAGAGGAAGAGGCAGAGGAAGAGGCAGAGGGAGAGGGAGAGGCAGAGGGAGAGGGAGAGGGAGAGGCAGAGGCAGAAGCAGAGGCAGAGGCAGAGCAAGAGGATACATGCATATGTACAGTGCATGTATTTGTAAGGTTTATGACAGAATTCGAGTTACATGTAAAAGATATTACTGGGAAAAAAATGACAGTAAACATATGTATACATGTACAGAGGTACACATACTGTAGACAAGTACATGTACAGTTGTACACATACACAGATGCAAGATACAGCGTACATGAACCACAAACTTGAACTTCAGGAATGTACATTGTACAGTACATTGTCTATTCTGTCTCATCAGGTATTGTTGCTAAAAATGAATACGTGGGCACATCCTAACAATGGCAATTCATGGAACTAGATTGGAGTAGGACAATCCTTGAGATACATACATATCAGTGAGTGTTTACTCGGCCCATGAGGTGACTAGGCAGCAGACATGTAAATGTGCGTGTGGGCGTACAGGGGCTTCAACCCTTTGTGAAGAAATAACCCATTATCTCGTACCTCAGGCTACGTCTGTTGCCATTTTCCCCGTAATGAACCTTCGAATTCCGTCAACAATGAAACCAATCCCATATATCCAATCTTCTGTGGGCAACTGTCATCAATACACGTACCACCGCCCAAATCCCCGCAAATTTACATTGTACTTTTTTTTTTCCTACGGTATGTCGAAGTACATGTAGTATCTTCAAAACTGTAGAGTTGTCTGATGTTTTCAATCCTCGCAGGACTTTTCTCAAAGACCGAGTCAAAGAAAAGTAGAAGGTCAACAGAGTTTAGTTCTATTTGTTGCTCACTTGCTGCTCTTTTTTTTTATAAAGCCGCCACAAAAACATCTGTAAACGAAGTTGAGTTTTCACTTTTCAATGATTGCATGAGTGAGTGACCGAAGAATTAACTCATCCAATCTCCCCCCCCCCCCTCCGCAAATGGAATTAATAACTTTAAGCGCTCAGCCGTGTCAGAAGTTCAGAACCCTTTGGGATATCTTTTCAATTCGGCTGTTTTCAAGTCACTCACTGTGAAAGTTAAACACGAAAAAGTGCCCCAATATGAAGCCTTCAATCGGTGCATTCCCACCAGGAAAATTATGAAAAAGCGGATTGCGATTCAATAACAGATTTTTTATTTTTTTTCGCACATTCACACACGGCGCAGTTATAAAAATCGCGATTATAAAAGCAATTTCCGGACTGCGTTCGCTTGGTGTGTATGTACAATGTACGGTTTGCGTACAACCACACGGATATACATGTAAACAGCTAGTTGTGGTGACATCAAATCGGGATTTTTATCTGCGTGCACTGAATTGTGGGATGTAACTTATGAATTTTATCTTTTTGATGCGTTCACAACGTCCGGAAAATACTCGCTGTTTCCAAAAGACAAATCGCAAGAAAGTTCTGCGATTTGGATTGTGATTCAAATTGAGAGTGTTAGAGAGATGTTGGCAATCACACATGAACAAAAAATCGCAATTCAAACATTGAAAAGTGAATCGTGATGTTTCATGCTTGTGGGGACGTACCTAATGTCTCAGAAACCCCAGGGCTACTGTGCTACAATGTGTGTATGTCCCTATTTACAGAGCAGCAACGGAAATCTACAAAGAAGAATGTGGACAATAGTCTTTTTTTGCTAATTTCCACTCCTGATCTGCACCAAATGAGATGCAAAAATACCCACTATAAGTCACATGACAGCATGTAAACATTGGTCGTGCAATCTATTGGATTTCTCTAGAACTTGGACAGGCAATGAGGCATTGGGAGGTTGAGAAGTCACAAACAGGGATGTACATCATGAACTGTATGTAATTCGATCAAATATGCGCAAATTAGCTGGACTGTGTGTGAGGGCAGTGCACAATCACCTCCGCTAACAGACCTAATTTAACCAATTCAAACTGCACACTATACAAACATCAAAGTACATACTATACAAACCTACAAACTACGTAAGGCCAAGTAAACCAAAATATTAGCTTCTCATCCCCGCCCTCATCGTTTTTTGCCGTCGAATCCCCCAAAAAAATCATTTTAAAAAAATAAAACGATAAAAAGACGAAATTTCAATTGATTTTCGCTGTTTCCCGCCATTGAACAAAAAAAAGGAAGGATGAGAAAATATTTGTTTTGTTTACTTGGCCTAAGGACATTAACGTCACCCTTACATTTTCCACAGTGTGGGCAGCATCTTGAGCATATTTTGAGAGAAAAAAAACAAAAAATTTAGTACGCACTGATAACAGTGAATTTTGAGCAAGGACATTTTGTACCCAGTCCCGGTATCCAATTGAAAATTTAAAAAAAATAGCAAAAAACTTACTTTCTTGATTTGTGAATTGACCCATTTTGTGAATGTCCTCTTCTGCACGTCATCTCTGGCATCTGGGAAAAAGTATACAGCAAAGAACAAAAGGTTATGAATTTCTTTTAAATGGAAATTTTTGCAAGGTTTTAAAAATGCAAGGGATGTGTTTTGGCGGTGAAAAGGGAGCACTGGTTAAAAAATTACACAAAGTTTGCCAACCTGAGGGTGAATTCTCTTAAGGCATGGACTTTTAGTACATTAAAATGACATTCCTACCATAGTTTGAGGGAAAACAAGTAAAACCTCCCTGACTCTGACCAAAAAGTTGCAGCAAGAAGTGAATTATTTTGACATTACATATTTCCCCACTTATTTTCCCGGCTAAGGTACAAGCTTCCCCATTGGCTGAAAGATACCAGCAAGCCCTGCTGCCATTGGTCAATTTTTTGGTGCTCAGCTATTGGCCCTGCTTGCTCATGAATCATGAATATGCATGACTGGATCCTGCCTGCAAATCTGGGTATGTCGAAGACCCTTTCTTGGTAAATTCTGCCAAAGTAACCTCCCCAAATTGACATTTGACATTACCTGTTAAACATCTGGAAAATACCCACAAATTGTTGACCATGGTAACTGCTTCTGTTCCATTTTTTGTTTTTTAACCATTTCTTTGAGTAACTTCCACAATTAATTCCAAAATTACTACTCTAGGCAGCTTACTGAATGTGCTGTTTCTGCTGAATGTTCCAGATAAAAATTAGAGCTAATTTCTCCAAAAAGGTACAGCAAGAAGCTTTTTTACAATGTTTTACAAAATTCACTTCAATTATGAAGGAACAAGAGAAAGAAACAGATTGACCAATCACTGCCCCTAAAGCAGCCATATGAATAATTCATGAGATAGTTTGTCAACTGGCAGGCCATTGGCTGCCGCCCAGGATCCCACACAGAAATGCAAAAATGATTTTGCCTTGCCCGATGCCTTATGGCAACATTTCAGGCAGCTCGGGTGGGATTCAAACCCGCGACATCTGCACTAGAAAGTGGGTGTTGCGGGTTCAAATCCTGCCCAAGCTGCCTGAAATGTTTCCATCAAGCATCGGGCAAAGCACTGAGCATTCAGTGTTGATCACCAGCAGGGCAAAACTTCATTGAATTACATTCTCCTCAACACAAACATCATGTTATGTCTATGGTGTACATCTCAGCCTAGGGCGTCTATGGCACCACAAAATGGAACAGACTATGAACTTCTCTACCCCAGTCAGCCCCCCAACCCCCCCCCCCAAAAAAAAAGGAAAGACACCACTTTGTTGCCGGGATTTTTTAGGACAGTGCCACACATTCCGGAGGAACAACGGCAACAATCTTTGTCCGCTGTTGCATGAAATTATGGTGAGACCCATCGAAGCATGATCAATAATGAATATTGGCAAAAAAAAAAAAATTGAAATCTGTCAAAAGGTGTTTCTGCCAACATCAGAGACTGGATTTTATTGGAAAGATTCAGCAGGGGTTAGGTTCACTCTGAAAAAAAAACACCCAAAAAGCAAAGAATCTTACCTGGTTGTTCACAAAAATAGGTTTTTCAGTACATGTGCATGAACATTATAAAACTACATGTACTGCACCAAACAACTTAACCATTGATATGCCTCCATCTTAGTTCACCTGCTTAATCCTACTGCCCACTTAATCCACCTGCTCTCCTAGTATGTCTGCCCTCCTAATTCACCTACCCCTTGAATTCCACCTGTCCTTCTAATCCACCTGCCCTCCTAATGTGCAAGCCGAAGCTGCCCTCCCAATCCACCTGATCTGATCAACATGTCTTCCATATCCACAAGCCCAACTGATCTACCTGCCTTCTTTATCTACCTGCCCCTCCTGATCCGCCCGCACTCCAAATAATCCACCTGTCCTTCTACTATACATCCCTCCTTATCCACCTGCCTTCCTAATCCACTTGCCATCCTAATCTGCGTGCCCTCCTAATCCAGCCGTCCTTATCCGGCGGCTACTTCCACTAACCCTCCATACAAATGTCCATAAATGTTGGTGTTTAGGAAACCTTAAAAGAGTCTGACACAAACGAGAATGGGGATGACTACTGGATCCAACAAACAGCCGATTCAATTTGACACAAGGAACAGAGGAAGCTCCAAGTCAACCCCGGTAGGATGACCTCCATGTAACCGGATCGAAATCAACCCTGCAAGGGACCAAGGGTTGAACAATTCAGCCCGGTTTTAAGCTAAATCCGAGACAGGTTGAACGTTAACCGACAGAGAACTGACGTGTCCACTTTTATTCTATATAGCCATTTTGAAATTACACTACACAGCAAGCTAAGTATCTCACGGGAATAAGCTCGCCGAAGATTTGCATTTGAAAAGTTTTCTCACTTGGAAATGATTTTCTCTCAGATAACAGCTTTGGTGATTCACACTTCTGGTCTTTTTCCCAGAGAAAATGAATGATAAACTATTTGCATGTTCGTGCTTTCCGCCTCTAAACTGATTCACTCATGTCACTATTTCCTTGGAAATAATCATAGGGCTAGTGCTTTGACCCTAAATACACTGTAGCATCAATTGACAAAATCCTGCTCAATTTGCTGTGTTTTTTCCTTCCCTGGGGTTAGCCAGGATATTTATGGTTGCACTAATAGGACTGAAATCCCTCGTAAAGCAGCGTTTCCACTGGACTTATTTTGGTCAAAGTAACCGTGGTTAACGATGGTTACTTTGACCAAAATAAGTCCAGTGGAAACGGCCCAGTCAAATTTCTCTCGGTTACTTTAACCGAGTCCAATGGTTACTTTTACCGAGCAACATCTGCCCAGTAAAAGTGACCAGGTAAGTTTAACCGAGCCGATTAGACCAGTGGAAACGCAACACTTGGTTACACGCGACTCAGTAAAAAAAATACATGTGGCCTAAGACATAACACGTACATGTACATGCACTGTGCATAGCGTCTGCTTCGTATCGCATGCACACGTACATTGTGTATCCAGCTGACACTTGACCTTCATGAGCCGTTATATTGCCAGCTCCGTTACGTTAACCATCGTCTCGGTTAAATTTGACAGACTCAAAGGCCAAGTGGGAACGACGGTCAAATTTGACCATTATTTTTAGTCCAGTGGAAACACGGATAATCTGTACACGAGCACTCCAAATCTTGCGCTTATCTGATATCCATGTCACTCAAACTTAAACCACCAAGAAGACACCCTTTGGCAGACACAAGGTATGTACACACACACACATTAGACAAGTTAAGCATGATGTCTAATACGTTCACAGCAAGCCAGACTGATGACAATGTCAACACCTGGACCTTTCAATGCCAATATATCAGGAGTGCCAAAACCCTTTCAGCGGCGACTTTAGTGTGACCTACTCCGGTGCAAAGTCCTGCCAAATCAAGGTTACCGCACAAACTCAGACCATTCACTCTTGTTATTTCCATTCTCTCTCTTTCTCTCTCTCCCTCTCTCTCTTTCTCTTTTTCTCTCTGAAGAATTTTCTGCATGGGTAATGTTTCCGCTCCAGAGTGCAACAGCGACAATACCCATGGACAAGGGGTGGTGGTGGGGGGGGGATAAGTTTAAGATAAACACCTCTCGAGCTGCAGCCATTTCAAACTTTGGAGGTTTGTTTCCTCCAATTTTGTTCTCTGGAATTTCGTTTCATTTCTCGAGTTTCATTCACCTCCAAGATCGTGCAGTGTTTTCCGCCCCCAGACAATCTGGAGTGGAAACCGCGGTAAGCTTCCCAAGAATGTGAGCATAATCCAACTCATGTAAAGCTCATGTAACGGGGACAAATAAGTGGATCAAACGCGAACAAGTTCAGGTGCATGTGTGCACAGTCTAGACGTCGGACAAACATTTCGGCGGAGGAGGGGGGGGGAGAGAACAATCGTGGAGGGAGTGGCATCTTGCGATACCGTCTGGTTGTGCGGCACGTCGGAGTAATAACATCCAAACAAGTGTCAAACCAAACATCACACCACACAGCGGCTGTATACATGTACCAACTCCACTTCCCAATTGTGCAAATCGAGTTCTTTTCTGAGAAGGAATTCATCTGCGCTGAGCACAAAATGGAGGGGTGTGAGCGTGAACACGTGCATTTCCAACGCTTGCGCAGTTAGAGCTGTTTTGCACGCTCACGCCAGAAAGACGGACTTTACAGATGACGAGGCAAATGCAGAACTGTCTTTTCTCAGTGTAACTGCGAGTCTCAATGCATAATTTGCGGCATGATTTTAGTTTAGTACCCTCACTATAAAAGTCTGGGGAAAAAACCAAACCAAACTTAAACCACCAATTGTAATGTAGACAGCATTCATGATGTGGCACAACCACTTGCTGAAAATATTGGACCAACAGTTGCTGTCTCTGCTGACCGTCATCCGATTGACAAAAATATGCATCACAAAATCATGATTTTGGGGAATACCATTTTGGGGGGCAAGTGGTTGTGCCAGACAGTGTCATTTCTCTTCATAATAATAGTTGGTCTATTGTGGATTTAGACGTTTTTCCACCCTTTTATAGTGAGGGTATTAAACCAAAATCTTTCCAAATTTGCATCTTTGCAGACAAACTCAGGCATTTGTCAAGTCGAGTGCAAAGGTTTCCAGGCCATTCCTACTATAGTCATGAAAACGTACTCTAATAGTCTATTTGTAAAACATTAAGCAAGCGTGGTGATTGAACTAGTGCAAACCAGTAGGAATGAAATTGTAGGTAAAACAAAAATGTGAATTGTTCTTTATTGGAAATGCCACCCTTACATCAATGGACCCTGTTGTTGCTTTGGTGTAAGGTTCAAAGGTCATCAGACACACAGTAAACTTAATCCATCGCCAAGGGCAGACGTTTGCAAACTATGTGCGGTTTTTCTTTGGCCAGCATTTCACTAGGGATACTACGGGCTGTCCCTTCCCAATCCACTGCACCACCTCTACAAGTTTGCCGGTCAAGGGGTTCTTTAAGATGTCTTGCAGAAGGAGGCAGAATTTACAAATCTAGGCCCTTTTTCCCAAACCCCGGCTTAGTAGGATCAGGCTTCGGCTTTGTCTACAAAGATCTTTCTTTAGTCCATTTTAGAGTACAAGGCATGAAAACAGGAGGCCTTTGGCTTCGCTTTTGAGTGTTACAATGCATTTCGAAAAAGAATCCAATTATCCAAAGCTTCAACTTCAACAAACTACCTGGGTATTCAGCTTTTGGGTAACGGAGACGAAGCCGGAGCCGAAACCTAAGCCGGGTTTTGGAAAAAAAATAATTATAACCTCACCCTAGCTGAGTTGGGTTTCTTTTTTCAAGAAAGCAATCGGGTATAAATTGTGGCATACAAAGCTAAGTACATGTCAGTTGGGCTTGGGCCAACCCAAGTGAGGACTTTTCCCTCCCCAGAGAACTTGTACAGGGCTGAGAACAATACACTTCAAGTCTCCAAATCCACCGGAAGACAGTGTTGAGTGACTCGAGGCTTGGAGTAACATTGAACACCAGGCTGTAAACTCCGCACACAATCCAATCGCATTTGGTTCCACTGTGTGCAGGGATCATTACCGGCACCATTTTGTACAAAAAGTGTAAGCGGAGATGGGGACCGTGCATATATCGAATGACCCCCCACTGCTGAAGTTTGCCCTAACCCCCACCGTGAAAGGGCACCGGGGAAAATAGAATGTTACGGACACCGCCGTGGAGGGAACATTGCAACATTTTGTGGATTAGGATCAAAAGTTACATTCTTAAAGGCAAGGGGCATATGAGAATGGTTCAGCCAGAATCAAAAGGCTCTCTTTCTTAATTGAAAACCCTGACCTTTCTCCATTTCCTCAATAATTGAGGCAAGTATGAAAATGGCAGACTGGAGAATTATGGAGGATTGAGAAAGGTTGTTAAAATGACACTGATGGATGGGAAGCATGCTACATGTACATGCAGATCTTGGAGGATTGAGGAAGGTTGTCATATTTACACTGGAGGATTGTGGAGGATTGAGGAAGGTTGTTAAATTTAAACGGGAGGATTTTGAAGGATTGCGGAGGATTGAGGAGGGTTCCAAGTACACAGAATTAGGGGGTTAGGGTTTTAAGGCCCAAAACGACATTGGGAAGATTGGAAAACATCAATGTCCACATATGTCCTTCTAATTTACACAGATTATAGATGGTTATGATAGAATCCTCTATCATAAGCTTACGGTCTGGGATGCTGTACTTTTCGAGAAATCTTCTCTCAAACACCGACAAATAGTTTTTATCTCATCTTTTATCTCAGTTTTTATATCAGTTTTTACCCTTTTTAGAAGTTCTGAAAGGCAAAATCCTGACTCCCATCCCTCAAAATAGGGGACATTTCTAGCCAGAAGCACACCCCAAAAATATTGTTTTCAATTGTTGGCTCAACATGTTTATGTGGCCTAACACTTGCATTGCGGAGTAAGCCTTTTCGGCCTTGCCATAGGATTCCGATTGATCTGAAGTCCCCTTTTGTGTGCTCGAACCAACTGAGCCGAGATGATGCAACATGGATCTTACGTAACTCTTCCCTTTAAGTAGCTAGCGACGCCGACGCCCCCGTCCCACCAAAACCCCCCCCAAAAAGGGGAATGGGGATTAGAATTGAGTCTGAAAACCACAGGTTTTTTTCCAAACATTGAGGGGGCAGGGGATTGTGGGGCAATTAAAGACTTTAACCTGAATGGCTAAGGACTTTCAGCTATTGTCCTTCTCTAGTTGAAAAAGGGATCTCAACAATGCGAACTCTGAAAACACGGGTTGAGAAAGAAAAACATCCTTGACATGGTTTTTCCAGGGATCTCTCTCCATTCAAAGGAACTATGAATGACAGCTTCACACAGAGACACATTGTTTTCAGACAGAAATGTTAATTCCTATCTCGGTCCCACTGTTTCTCCTTCTTTCTCTAGCCCTTAACCTTGAGTAGCTTTTCAGCCTTGTTTTGGGCGATTTTGCTTAAAAAGAAAAATTCAGTCTGAAACCTAGCACACCCACTCAGTGTCTGGCAACCATGCTCAAGTGAGAGCTGGAGGGTGTGGTACTGGTACTGGTAGGCGTAGATTTGCCTATATATCGACAGGGTGCCAAAAGAAACCTTGGGGTAGCTTGTGTCATGCTACATTTTGTTTTGTGGTCTTTTTGTCTGAAACTTGGACAAGTGGTGTCTGGATTCGGAGGGCCCTGTGCATAACAATTTCCCTGACTGCTCGGGAATTTGAAGGTCCTGGGACTCAAAGTGCTTACAAGGGACTACAAATGCACATCCATGTTGGTATGATTGAATCATTTGGTCAATGACCTTGCATATCTCAGTCAGACTGTGTCTGAAGGCTTTCCCTTCCACACAATATAGGCCCAGGCCTTCAAATGATAAAACATGTACTGTACATGTAACTGTAAACTAATACTTGTAGTACATGTAGTACAGTAGTACCATTACCAGTAGGTACATGATATACTATTATGTACATGTACTACATGTAGTACAGACCTGTGTACTGATGTGGTAGAACTAGTGTACTAAAGTGCTACTGAGTGCTTCTGTACAACTTACAAGTACCAGTGCTACTGCTAGTGTACTACTAAAAGTACTAGCCCCAGAGGGGTGCAGAACACTAAATAGAGCTCCCATTGAACACTGTACAAAAACACTCACTTTCAAAGCCAATTATCCCATGCCCAAAAGTCTCTCAGTTCTTGTAGCTATACTTAAAATTGTAGTTTGGACCTTCATCTCTCAGATTCTTTTCAATTTTAGTGCCCTTAGCCGATTACATTTTTTGCTAATTACCCCCAGAAAAAAACACCCCCAAAATGTCTAGTCGTCCAAGCCGAATTTCTGCAAGGATTTTGAGATGGACCCCTCCACTTCCGCAGCCAAATAGGGCCACATTTAAAGCTAGATATGGTCCAAATTTCATACCAAATTGAAGAGTGAACCCCCAGGTTGTCTTAAGCTTCACTTGTTCTACAATGTATCAGTTAATTAGCCTCCAAAGACCCCTTATTAAAAAAAAGTTGTGGGTACACACTTTATGATAATCAGCTCGGCGGAGCCATCTTGGATGGATTTTGTGTGCTGCACCCTATAAGGGGGCTAAACTTTAGAGTTGGGTCACAAAATTGGGCTTAAAATGTGGCAGAGATGGTACTGATGCAACATGTGAAAATAAAATTGAAAAAAAGTATTGCGTTTGTCCGCAGTGATTGAAAATGTGATGGGTGGGGGCCCATGCCTTTGTGCACAGTCTGGCATGAGAAACCCCTGCATAACAATGTGTACACTATAGGGACAAGTCATAAGTTTCATCCAAATTCCCCCTTAATTAGTTGTTCTTGTGTCATAATTTTGATGTTACAGTAATCGCGACATTACAAACTGTGTAATTAATCAACAGGAGGGGGCACAGAGTGTCAAAGAGGTGTCAAAGAGGTGTCAAAATACAGGGGGCGGAGAGGGGGGGGGAGGTTTTACTTTCCTCACATTATCAATTACCACACATTAATATTGAGTCTTATTTTGCAATTGACTTGGGTAAGGGAAATGCATGGGTCATCTTCACAACACTTTCTGACTCAAACTGACCACCCTGCCCATTAAAGTGGTAAAAGGGGGGTCGGGAGTGGGCGGAGCTTGTTGGCTGCCATCACTGTAAGTTGACTTCTGGTTGATGTGGCATGACCTCTGGGCTCTTTCAACAGGTGGATGGTATTGCTGAGTCCCCTTGGGTTGCTAGGGAGATGTTGGGGAGGGGGTTGATGTTGGGTATTTTTGAAACTACATCTCACAGCCCTTAAAATACCTTCTAATTGCCCAAATTAGGGCAGGGATGCTTCCTGGCTGTGCGAGTGGGCCCGTTACTTGAAAACAAGCATTTCCAACTTGTTATTATAATAATTAAATTTGCACATAATGGCAAAAATACTACAAAAGGGGACAGTGTTCTTGGTACATGATCAGAATTACTTTATGAACCTGAATATACCACTCATTGCATCAATTGCCTAATTATGGACAGAGGTTGACGAGCATTTACAAGATGCGAAAGTCTTAGCTCAAAACGACACAACCATTTGGCACCCGATGAAGGAGGCACGCCCTGTTCAAATCAACACCGAGACATGCCAGCTAGGCTGATAAACTGGTAATTACATCCAATGAATCTTACAAATGAATGAGGTGAATTATGTTATGATGCAGTACAAACTGCATAGGAGGACTGCAGGAATGTGACGCTGCTTCGCTTCGCTCGAAAGATGAAGTGATGACTCTGGTTGACGAGATCCACCGTATGACTGTGAATTATGTAGCCGAAACATCTGGACATGCAGACACAGCCAGTTAGTGGACCAGATCAACACAGAGCAAGTTATTGACTTGTTGACACAGAGCTCAGTGGAACTGTGTTCTAGAAAGCTGCACTTGAACATCAGCAGACACACCCTCGACGTGGTGGCACACTCCGAGTCCAAGAACCGGCTGAGGAGTGTAGACTTGGCCGTCTCAGACACACTGTCATGTGACGAGTACATTGTGAGAGCAAGATATGAGACTAATTAGGCATATCAGTGATAACGCTGTTCACGATAAATGTCTGTGCAGGTTGGTCTTTAATTAAATGGTTTCTACCAACACCTTGTCAACAAATGGGGGCAACAAATTTGCAGATATATCACCACGAGTAACACTTGCAAAGACATGGCAGAAAAAAAGTAAGACAATCTAGGTTTAGGGATGGGTATATGATTTTAGGGGTTGGGTCTGGATTAGGGTTAGGGTGAGGATTGGGGTAAGGGTTAGAGTCAGGGCAAGGGATAGGGCCAGTTAGGGTTAGGCCTAGGTTAGGGTCAGGGTTAGGGGTAGGGTTAGGGTTAGGGTTAGGGTTAGGGTTAGGCTTAGGCTTAGGGTTAGGGTTAGGGTTAGGGTTAGGGTTAGAGTTAGGGTTAGGGTTAGGCTTAGGGTTAGGCTTAGGGTTAGGGTTGGGGTTAGGGCTAGGATTAGGGTTTGCTTAAACTGCAGGTAGCAGGATTAAAAGCACTCTCACATACCACTGGATATAGCTCTGATATTCACAATTCCCCTGACTGCATTTCTTCCCGGAAATGCTTGCAGTTTTGTGACACGAGAGAAATGGTCCATATTCACAGAAGTTGTGGCATAGGAGACTCACAATATTCCAGGGTACGTAGTACTTCCTCTCCGTGTGATGTGAACCTTTTTATAAATACGCGGTGTTGGGCCGGTATTGCTGCTTCACGAGCAAACATTCGTCAGTCCGTATCCATCACCGTCGTACGTACACGTATCCATGCCAAACACTGGCAGGTTTTTAATTCTCGGTTTTGGTTTTTTTTCGTGGGAGGGAGGGGCTGGCAGCTGCTCATTATGGGATCCACGCTGTCACTGCTCCTGACATAATCCTCGTTATGACATTAGTCTCCCCCAGCAACTTAAAAACACCCCTCAAAAAACCCCAACCCCCCAAAACAACAAACATGTTTCGTTTTACTATATAGTTGTATTGTATTATGCACTGTTTACATTATAAATGCCAATATTTTCTTAAGAACGGTGTTTTAATTAATAAAAACTCACTTCACCTCATGTAAATGTCTGAAAACACTCCTCTAAGTGAGGCTCTGTCCTTACTTTGACTCCACGGATCGTTTGTAAACAATCCTGCCATTTTTAAATCACCCTCCAAAATGGCCGCCATCCTTACTATAGGGTGCAGAACACTAAATAGAGCTCCCATTGAACACTGTACAAAAACACTCACTTTCAAAGCCAATTATCCCATGCCCAAAAGTCTCTCAGTTCTTGTAGCTATACTTAAAATTGTAGTTTGGACCTTCATCTCTCAGATTCTTTTCAATTTTAGTGCCCTTAGCCGATTACATTTTTTGCTAATTACCCCCAGAAAAAAACACCCCCAAAATGTCTAGTCGTCCAAGCCGAATTTCTGCAAGGATTTTGAGATGGACCCCTCCACTTCCGCAGCCAAATAGGGCCACATTTAAAGCTAGATATGGTCCAAATTTCATACCAAATTGAAGAGTGAACCCCCAGGTTGTCTTAAGCTTCACTTGTTCTACAATGTATCAGTTAATTAGCCTCCAAAGACCCCTTATTAAAAAAAAGTTGTGGGTACACACTTTATGATAATCAGCTCGGCGGAGCCATCTTGGATGGATTTTGTGTGCTGCACCCAGAGTGATGTGGTAACAAACTACAGTACAGAAAGTTCTGAAAATGTACATGTACTGTACATGTCCATGTTGGGTGCAGTGGTTATTGACCTTGGATGCCTCAGGCTACATCATGTACATGTGGGCTGAGGTCTGATTGCGTAATATGCTGATGAAGGCTTTCCCCCCAAACCCATGAATATGTTATTACATTTAGCCCCTTCACCCTTCACTCTTCAGTAACTGAATGAAAATGGTTCTGAGGGGGAGGGAGGGCCACTCTCTGGGTGGGGGGAGGAGTAAGGATCAGTGGGCCTTCCCAGGGATATGGCATCTATAAAGACTACAGCCATGGTTATTGATTCAGAGAGATCAATAAATTCTTGATGCCTAGGAGTTGCTGGACCTGTTGGCCACCCCTTATTGTCCACTTTGTTTCTTCTGGAAACCCCTTTCTTCTGGAAGTCGCATCCCTCCCTCCCTCCCTCCCACCCTCCCAAAGAGACCGTTTTAAAAATGCAGGGGGGAGGGGTGGGGAGGGGATGGGAGAGGGTAGGGGAAGGGGTGGGAGTTGGGCAGGAGGGGTACATGTAGGGTGAGAGAGGGGGTAGGGGAGGGGTGGGAGAGAGGTTATGGAAGGGGGTAAGGGAGGGGGTGGGAGAGGGGGTAGGGGAGGGGTGGGAGAGGGGGTAGGGAAGGGGTGGGAGAGGGGGTAGGGGAGGGGTGGGAGAGGGGGTAGGGGAGGGGTGGGAGAGAGAGTAGGGGAGGGGGTGGGAGAGGGGTAGGAGCCTAGGAGGGGTGGGGTGGGAGAGCGGGTAAGAGAGGGGGTAAGAGAGGGGGTAAGGGAGGGGGTGGGAGAGGGGTAGGAAGGGTGGGGTGGGAGGGGGGTAGGGGACCGGGTGGGGGACGGGGTCAGGGAGGGGGTGGGAGAGGGGTAGGAGGGGTGGGGTGGGAGAGGGGGTTGGGGACGGGGTGGGAGAGATGGTAGGGGAGGGGGTGGGTGAGGGGGTGGGAGAGGGGGTAAGGAAGGGGGTGGGATAGGGGGTAAGGGAGGGGGTTGGAGAGGGGGAGAGACAGAGAGAGTGAGGACAAAGTTTGCATTTATAAGGGACTGTTTTTCCACCATCAGCGCTACCCCTCTCAATCTGTTCTGTCCAGTGACTGTGGCCAGTGTCTGGTTCATTTATTCAAGGTCCAAACCAAGATCCATCTCAGTGGTCAGTTGTCCTCTCCTACTCAACTGATCAATGACCTCATTCTCCCTTGAGCAGGCCTCAGTTCTCCCTAAGCCCACTCAATGGCATTCTTCATTCTATTACGGGCACAATGGGAATTGCTTCTGTAGATGGAAGCATTGCGGCAGAACAGAACACAAACAGAATTTGAGAGAGAGAAGGTAGAGAGGGAGAGGAGTGTTGCATTCTTGATGGGGGAGAGGGAGAGAGAGGATAGACTGAGAGAGAGGAGGAAGGGACAGAGAGGGACAGAGAGAGATGGGGTGACAGAGAGGGGAAAGAGAGGGGACAGAGAGAGGAGGAAGGGACAGAGAGAGATGGGGTGACAGAGAGGGGGAGTGACACAGATGGGAGAGAGAGGGAGAGAGGGGGAGGGACAGAGAGAGGGGGAAGGGACAGAGAGAGATGGAGTGACAGAGAGGGAGGGGAGTGACAGAGAGAGATGGGAGTGACAGAGAGGGAGGGGAGTGACACAGAGGGGAGAGAGAGAGGGAGAGATAGAGGGAGGGACAGATAGAGATGGGGGTGACAGAGAGGGGTAGTGATAGAGCGCGAGAGGGGGAGATAGGGGGAGGGAGAGAGAGAGGAGGACCGGGACAGGGGCTTTCTACATCTCTAGGCGAATTCCAGGCAGGGCTCACACACTCAAATGACCAAGTGGCAAGGCAATTGGCATGATGTGATCCCACAATACAGGCCAAGCCTTCAAGAAGTAATACTTGTAGAAGTGGCAACTGCTGTACTATTACTACTCTACTAGTAATTACTACTCCTAGTACATGTACTACAGTACTAAACTTGTAGTAAAACTACTAAACTGCTACTGCTACTGTACAGGTACTTACAAGATGCTAGTACCACTACTAAGAACTACTACTTTGTACTAGTACTAGTACTACATACTACTGTATATTACTATAGTACTACTACTAAGTACTAGTGACTATTACTGGTCAAATAGTGGAACTTGAAATACCGTGTGACATGCACAGGGACAATACAGTAGTACAGTTGTATACTACATCATTAAATTTTATTACTAACACTGTAGTGTAATTGAAACAGGTGGGAAAAGATAAGTGATTTTTATAGACACATGTATACATGGCATATACAGTACATTGGTAAAGGTCAAAAGATTGCCACAGTTTGTGTTAAACCATTAAACATCCCAAAAAAGCAATCCTGCGAAGGTTTTAGGCTCAAATGTGAGCTGAGAAAGTAGAAAAAAGTAAAAAACATCATGAATGGTTTTTGCACCAATCTGTACTGTAAGGAATAATTTTGACTTGCCAGTAATAAACTATTTATCGATGTTTGAGTAAAGATTTCTTGGGATCAGTACAGCATTCCAGTCAATAATATTTCAACATTCTATTCCAGTATTAGTATTATGACCATCTACAAACTGAGTAAATAAGAAGGAAATCTGTGGACATCGATGTTTTCCGATCTTCCCAATGTTGTATTGGGCCTTTAAATACAATACACAAATGCCGGGATCTTAGCTTGGGACTGAAGAAAATAATATTAATAATAGTTCAAAAGTTCAAAAACTTGTTTGACTAATGTTCGACTGCAGTCCAATAAAATATTAGTAGGAAGTTGCATGAGTGGAACAAAAGTTGTGGCTTGAATCAATGCCTGAACAAGTTATACGATTGCTACAATTAATAATCACCAGCAAATTAGTACTAATTAGTCATTACACCTACCCGCTCTGGTGTAGAGCCAGCGAGCCTATTCACGCTGCAGCGCGACCACGCCCACCACTAAACCATCTCCAAACACTTTCAATTTCATCTGACTTTCACTCAAAAACAAAACTCCAAAACTATCTTTAAAAAAAGAGCAACAAAGAAGCCACAAACCTTTGGCAGAGTGGATCGTCTGTTCAAAGACGGAATCCCTCTCTTGTTCGTCGCGATCGGCCATTTCTCGGGGATGATGATCGACACAAAAAAATCAAAATCACAAGAGCAGGTACCCCGACATCGCTGCTTTCAGATAACTCAGTTTCTAGCCGAAATAACCAACTTTCTACTCGATCGGGGGAAAAAAAACTCTTCCTTCCAGCAGGCAGAATCCTCTTGCAATCTGTTGCCACCTCGATCCGTCGAGGGTGAGAGAAGAAAAAAAAAGGGTTGGGGAAAAAGGACCGACTCTCCCCTGTGGACGTCAGGGTTGGTCTGCACCGATCCTACTACAGGGGTGCACTACAGGTGTCGTGGGTGCACTACACACACCCCTAGCCCCGCTTAGCCCCACCACAGTCGCCGCATTAGAACCCGATTCCTGCCCATCAACAATGGCCGATTGACAATCAGTCAGTCACTCATCCGTGACTCCATCTTGCTGAACCTTCCTGGTATCACTGCTACAGTACAAGTACTAGGACTGGTCTTTGGGACACTCCCCCTTTTTGGGGGTCGATGGGCGATGTTTACTCGACGATCGCTGACTTGACGATCGTTCAGTCAGTGGGTTTGATGTGGGGCTCGGCTCATGGGTCCAGACATTCGTGTGGGAATCCCTATATCAAAGTTATATCTATCGTGCAAGGTTTACTCCACACCCACCCACGCACGTGTTACACAGTGTACATAACATGTGCATTGTATAAAGTATCGTAAAGTACATGTACATGTACATGTACCATGTGCACGCGGATCATGTACATGTACATGTATCATACATGTACATGTACTTGTCTGTTGTACATGTACATGTACATGTACTGCAGTACAATTTACACGTACTGTAGCCTGCATGTACATGTACATGTATCATTATGTGCACGCTATGTGCACATGTACATGTACATTGTACAATACATTATGTACATGTCATGTACATAATGTACCATGTGCAAGCTATGCGTGTAATAATTATGTATAATGTACATGTACATTGTACTGCACATGTACACGTGTATGTGCAAGCTATGTGCATATACACATGCACATGTACATGTACTATGCGTAGACTTTGTGTGCACATGATATGTGCACATGTTCATATGTACATAATTTGTATTATACAGTTGTACACTATGTGCACATTCATGTACATGTATACGTACAATTATACAGAACATGTGCACATGTGCACATGTACATGTGCACATGTCAGTACATGTACATGTGCACGGTGCCCGACATAGTGTACCGTCGCCTAGTAATAAGTCATCGGGGTCAAAGGGTCAAGGGGGGGGGCTAGCTTCTACACGTACATGCAGGGCTAGATGCACGTGGTGAGCGATCCGCATTTTGTTGTTTCACTTTCGTGCAGAGTAGATCATGCAGCGCTGATGTGTGGACAGCACACAGTGTGGGGGATGGAGAGGGGATCGGATATTTATTTTATGTGTGGTAGTCATTTTTGTTTTACTCACCGGCGACTTGCAGCACCACGCGGTCGACGAGGTTGGTCACCTCGAGGAACCATCGATAGTTCTCCTCGCTCTGGCCCTGTCTCTCCAAGACGTCTGAGATGGACATCCGCGAAGACGCGCCACCATTAAGGAAATCCATGCCGTCGGCTCCACGATGATCACTTGTCCTAAACCTGGCTCGCTGTCAAAACTCCTCGGGAGAAAAAATGAAGAAAAAAGAATCCCCCGAAAAAAAAATAGAGAAAAGTTTCAGAATTGAAGAGAAGAGTGCAGTACTGTTATTATTGCAGTATCCCTTTATTGGCCTGACCCCATGGTACTGGGGTTTAAAATCCCTTCTTTCTTTCTTTTGGTCCCCTCTCCGCCTGAGTTGAGACGCGGCTTCAAGTTTCACGCTGTTACAGATCCAGGGGGTGTAGCGATCCTGGTACCCCAAGTTCAATGGGCGGGAAAAAAAACCCGACTCCGCTGTCGATCCGTTTCTGGGTCTCAGTGTGTATATGGAGAGCTTACAAAGGTCGAGTCACATTGAGGCGCACGTTAGGGTTTTCAGGGCGTCACGGAACAGCCGTCTATAAAAAAAAAAGGTAGCTGCCATCCGATTCCATATAGTTCCCGGTCGAAAGTGGATACATCATCTTCAGGTCTAGCTCTCTCCCCTCTCTCGTTATAGTATCACTCACAACCCGTGGACCCGAGTTCAGGCAACAAGAAACAGGGATGGGCGAGACGTGTGATTTTTTGTGTCTGAAAGAAAAAACCCAACAAAAACACCCAGAAAACCCCCCCTTTCGATGAACGCCTAGCTGGCCGGCTGTCGCTCTGTTGGTTTCAAGGCTTTCCGCGGGAGGTTTCCGTGGGAATCGACGGTGGCCGTGGTTACGTGGGAGTGCAGGGTATAGACTTTGGCTCGGGGGTCGGCAGGTAGACCGAGTAACGGGTAGTACCCGACACGGACTATCGACTGTCAATGCGTGAAAAAAATACCCGGGTATTATAATAATGACTGAATAAAAAAAAAATCAGGGAAAAAACAGAGAAAAAAACACGAATACAACCTTGTCTTAATAGAAAGAGCTTGGCTGTTTTATGGCTTGGGAAAAGGGCCCGCGTTTATTTTCTCCGAAAAATTGGATGTAGACATTTGCATAATCTTCCTCAATGCTTCAATCGCGGGTGGTAATGTTTGTACCCGAGCCGTATTATATCGTAGGCCTATAGCTATTGGCCTGACGAAGAGCGTGACGAAATTCCGTCGATTTTATTTGTGCCGGCGCGGTGGTTTTGGTGGCATTTCGTGGACGGATGGTCAAGGACCCACTGTCCATAACCCGATCAGTGGGGGAGGGGAGGGGGGGATTCACGATTCATCGATCGATTCGAGATCGATCCGAATGGATCGATTTACTGAGTGGGGTCTTATCCGACCCATGCAGTTCAAAAGGTCAGTATAGCGCCCCGTGCATTTTGCTTGAAGCTCGTACTGGTGGACAGATTTTAGTAGCGCGCAGCATTTTTTTTACAGACAAGATGACAAGATCCGATGACATTCAAATTTTGAAGAACTTGTGCCCTGAAAAGCTGATGAAATGAAATGGATTGACCATTTTAGATTAACTAACATCACGACTATCTTATTATGCAATGATGGTTTGCATGCACTGCTTGACGTGATAAACACTGAGTGCTCAGTGCTTTGCCCGATGCCTGATGAAAACATTTCAGGCAGCTCGGGCGGGATTCGAACCCGCGACTCCTGCTTTCTGGTGCAGACGTATTAACCACTTGACCACTGAGCTGGTCGAGGTTAGTTAATTCGTCGAGCAGGGCAAACCCTTACTGAATTACATTCTCCTCGACGCAAACATCATATCATATCTATATAATTTTATGTCAAATTAGAGTAAATGCTGCAAACTGCTTACTGACTAAAGATGTTACCAAAATGCAAAACTCAAAATTTAGTGGGCCTGACGTTTCGATCCTAGCAGGACCTTTCTCAAAGGTATGTCAAATTTATGGTTTTGCACGAAACACCTCGAGTCCTCTTAGATCTGACACGAGATGCAGGTTTGTCAAGTTCTGAAAGTGAAAAAAACAAACACCCACAATCATGGTGTGAACGATAAAGCTTTTCGGTTCTTCGCAAGTCAATTTTTACCAGTACGTTTTCAAAAGGGTCTGCTTTCGGAAAAGGGGACTTTTGGTTCTAATTCGAAGTAGGTACAAACCTTCTTCATCGGGTGCAGATGATCAGTGGTTTTACCCAACCCAGACGAAACCACATCACAAGTTGTTCTTGGACAATTTGCAGGCAACGCAGACGACACCGAATGGGCGGTTGTTTAATGCCAA
Source organism: Luidia sarsii (assembly GCA_949987565.1). Classification (NCBI taxonomy): domain Eukaryota; kingdom Metazoa; phylum Echinodermata; class Asteroidea; order Paxillosida; family Luidiidae; genus Luidia; species Luidia sarsii. The sequence goes on along the minus strand of OX465119.1, from coordinate 11,590,035 downwards.
GGTTTCGAACTGAAATTACCTCGAAAACTTCCAAATTCCGGTGAGGTTGTCCCCTTATTTTGTTCGTGGAGTAAAATTGTGTGGTTATTTTCCAGTTCAATGTTGTTTCACAGATATGGAAATAGAGAAGTCACATTGCGCATTATTGTTATCATCGGCATGAGTATCAACGCAAATAGGGCCTTGAATTGTGAGCAAAGACATGAGCGGAGCAGTTTTACACCACGAACCACGTTATCTGTGTTTGCGTTTGTGTATTATCTATATGTCTCTTCCGATGATAACAGTTGTATATAATGATGATGGGGGAGAACCGGTTTTAAATGTCATGTGCCACAGCCGGTTGACTGAAGCTGAGGCTGCAAAGCGCCCTCTATCGTTTGGGTGCTTACACCTCGTGCCGCGCATACGGTGCATTGTATACACAAGGGTGTATTAGTCGCCTAATACAATCCTTGGTTTTGAAAAATGGCAAAGAAAAACTTTGAGTGGTTTCAGACTTGAACACAACACCGCTGGTTTTGCAAACCAGCGCTCTTACCATCTGAGCTATCCAGTCCTTAGATGGTGGCCTTCCAAAATAATAGTCAACTATAGTCTTTGTTTTTGTTCCCAAGCCAAAGTTAAAAGACACCAATTTCATAATAATTACCTCTTTTTTTCGCACACACAACGAGCCGCCTTTTAGAGGTGATTTGACTTCGTGTATACCTATAGGCCTTGTGGTTACCGTTAGGCTAAATTATATGTGTGGGCTAACGACAGTCGTGTCGTTCACACACGACACTTGTGAAATTTCACAACAACCTCTAGCGACCAACAAAAATTATACCTGTTCGGTGTCATAACTGTAAAATAAACGAGCAATGCGAAAACCCACGGTGTAACTTCTTTTAATAGGTGCGTTCTGGGCGTTTATTATCGTGTGCGTTCGGTTAACTTCCCCTGGTTATTGACCCGGGTTACCTCCAGGTGAAATTGCCCCATTACCAGTTGACATCGCAGCTGACCGGGGTTGACCCCTTGGTTAAACTAATCGAACGCACCTCTTTTTCGGTTATCGAACGCTTTGGACGTTTTAATTTACTGCCACTCATGCCTTTGCATTTCCGCAATTAAATGGAAAACGCCTCGTGTTTTTTTCTATGCAAATCCGCCAAAACAAGGCTATAAAGCCACTTTAAGTGCTAAGGAAAGAAGGAGATAGTGAGGGACTCAGGAAGGCTGGAGTTGGGAATTGAAATTGCTCTTAAAAAGGGCAAGATCGTAGGCTGGGGGAAAACATGAACCAGGAAGGGAATTATCTAAAGCGGAAATCTAGAGATCTAGAAATCTAGAGGAAATTATGATACGGATTTGGAGTCTGTAGATTCGATACCTGCGAGACCTTTCCCCAAGGCAGATCTCGCTGATCATTATTATTATGCATTTTTTTTTCACTTTGATTGAGCAGACAGCTGATCGAATTGAACAGAAATTTGCAAAGAACTCGTTTAGTTGCAGCTCAGTCGATTCAATTTCATTGGACACCATCGTGTCTCTCATATGAATACGTTTGGTTGTAGCGTGGCCGTGTTGCTAGTAGCTCATAATACTAGAACGCCCCGTTTGTTTACGTGCATGGTTGAGCCGCCCTATACGGCCGCATAGCGTGCGGTTATAATGCGCGCCACCCGAACGGCCTGCGCACCCGACTGAAGCGTGCGAAGTCAGGGCACCCGACGACATGAAAGAGGGGATCGAGGAAGGGGGCGTCAAGTTCGATTGATGAAAACTCGAGCCTAACCCTTTTTGACAGAATTGTACGCCCCCTACTCCCACCCACATTCTTCTTTTTGTGTGTAGCCTATAAGCCCCCCAAACACGGAACTCCCATTTTCGGGGGGTAGACCCTGAGGAGCTAGGCAGACAGACGACAAAACACGGTCAGCACTGAATAATCCCAATAGAATGATCAAAAATAATTTGTGTCTGGGGGTCGGTTGCTATAGCTATAGGACATTCAATGGAAACCCCGACTTTCCCCTTGTCGGCACAGGTGTTTTATTTTCTGCGTGGTTGGGGAATGACACAGGTACCCCTTTCGCATGGAATTCCTCACGCTACAAGACCAGTATAAACGATTCGCGGTGACACACTCCCACGCATGATTGTGATCGACTGTATACAAGAGAATCCACGAGCAGGTTTCGTAACACCCCCCCCCCTTCCTCCCTTCCCCTCCAAAAAATACATTCTAATGTTATTCCATTCGAAAGAGGGAAGGAATAAAGCTATCCGGCAGATCTCCAAATTAAGCCCACCCCCTTGCTCTGTCGATGGCTACTACTTCTAGAATTCCAAGCCCGCGGCCTACTATACAAGAGTACAACATCTGACGTTTCTCAGTGAAGGAGTATAGATCTAGATCACGCCTTGTATTATTTTAACAATAAACCCAGACCGCTGTTCGGTCACAGCACGCCTGAGCCTGGATGTTTTTTCCCCCCCACCGCAGCTCAAACATGATATTAATTACAACCGGTTTTCAACACACGTGGCTTACTTACCTAAACGCAGGAATCCCACGGCAAACACACTTGCATTCTATAGAGTATCTATCACATCGTCTACAGCAGATTGGACGGATTTATATATATATATTTTATAAACGGATGAACTATTGCACTGATATTGCACACATGGTGATGCTTCGCACAGATTTATGTCTGTTTTAAACGAGAAAATAATTCCATCTGAAAGGTAGGGATTGCTTCGGAGACAATTTGGGTGTGTTGGGTGTTGTGTGCTGCGATCTCTCGTCAGTTGCAGCGTCAGATGAGCGCCATGTGCGGTGTGTATGGGGAAGGTGGAGATGTTTTTTAGGGCTGCGCTGACGGAGAAATGCACGCATGTAGACATCTGACTATAGGGCAGAAGGGTTCAAAGGATGATTCAGTAATTCCATGCCGCATGCATAATGTACGAGGAGAGAGAGGGGGAGAGGGGGTTTGAGGGGGGGGGGTGTTCCCCTCGATCCTTCGTCTGCGAAGCCGAGCGACTGCTCCGCTAGCCTTTGGCAGCCTCGGGTGGCCGCAGGCTCCCGTTCCGCTCCGCGCTGAACGCGATGGAGGGCCAGTTTCCCAGGCTAGCTCAGGATGTCTTCATTATAGGGTACAAGAGCAAAACAACAGCCACGCGATCTTTTACGCGCAGCTGGCGGAAACTTCGTTAAAGAAACCGTGTCCCACTCTTTTGATCTGCCCCTCTATCTCTCTCTCTGTCCCCCTCTCTCCCTCCCCTCTCTCTCCCTCTCTCACTCCCCCTATCTCTCTCCCTCTGTTCCCCTCTCTCCCTCCCCTCTCTCTCCCTCTCTCACTCCCCCTATCTCTCTCTATAGCTGTTCCCCTCTCTCCCTCCCCCTCTCTCTCCCTCTCTCACTCCCCCTATATCTCTCTGTCCCCCTCTCTCCCTCTCCCCCTCGATCTCTCTCTTTGAACGTGTCTCACTCCCCTCTCTTTGTCTGTCTGTCTGTCTGTCTGCCTGCATGCCTGTCTGTCTGTCTGTCTGTCTGTCATTCTGTCTGTCTCCCCTCTCTCTGTCTCTCCTTTTTCTCTCCCTCCCTCTCTCTGTCTCTCTCTCATGTCAGTGCCTCTCCCTCTCTCCATCCCTCCCTTCCCCACTCTATCTCTCTCCCCTTATGTGTGTGTGTATATATATCTCCTCTCTCTCGCTCTCAGGCTCTTTGCTAGTCTGTCTATCTGCCTGTCTGTATGTCTCTCCCTCTCCACCTCTCTTGATCTCTCACTCGCTCTGTCTCTGATCTGTCCCTCCCTTTTCCAGAGATTGTTTTGTTCAGGCTCAACCCAAGGCCCACAGTCTGACCTCTCTAGGCATGATATTAGTCACAAAAACAGACAACCTCGCCCCAAAATCGACACAACCACGACGACGTCAAAGTTGACATGCGACACGCGGGTGACTCCTAGTCACGTAGACGTCTCCCTGGACCCCCCCCCCTCCCGCTCAAAAAACACCGCCCCTTTAAAAAAAACCCCACCTCTGTCTGATCAGACGACCGTATAGAATTATTATTTTTCTTAAGGAGGCGCTCTAGAAATCCAATATCTGTGGCTCGGTTCATTTGCCGCTGAGCAAACTGTGTCACAGCATGGAAGGCCTCGTTATGATTACGCTGGCAGTGAAGCGGATAGCGGCGTCAGGTAGGTGTTGAGAGCTAGAGCCATGATTTTTACTTTCCTTTTTCTTGGAAATGTGGGTCTTGCATAATTCCTCCCCACTCCACGTTGTTTTTTTGTTTGAACTGGACGAAAATAGTCTATTTTCTCACGGCTGCCGTTTGCCGTGAAACAGGGGGAAGGGTGTGTCCCTTCTCTGTCACTGTTATCTGCTTTTGCTGAGCGTTCCAAGATAGTTCGAGCGTAGAATTTCATTGCAGTCTCGTTCATAAAGTCTTTTCGCTGCCGATGTCCTGCCAAAAAGTGTCCCTGCCAAATACTGTCCGCTCATTAGCATACTGATCGCTGATTGGTTAGCGTTAGGACTAGGATTAGGGTCGTTAGGGTTAGGGTTTGGATTAGAATCAGGATTGGGATTAGGATTAGGGTTAGGATTAGGGTTGTTTGGGTTAGGGTTAGCGTTACGGTTACAGTTAGGGTCCAACGGTACCAAAGTGCCCAACGTTGCGTGTGTTAGGCCAGCAACCATACCCCAACCACGGTGGTTGAATGTCATACGTATTGGACCAATCAGCGATCAGTATGCTAATGAGTGGACACTATTTGGCAGGGGACACTATTTGGCATGACACCGGGTCTATGCAGCTCTTTCAATCAATGTAAGTAATGTACTGTTTGTGTTGCAGTCTTTGAATGTGTGCTGAATTGTAGTGATTGATTGTGGTTGAATTCTCTGCTGCGGAGTTGCATAATTTTCCTATTTTGTCTGTCTGTTTGTTGTTTATCTGTGTGACTTTTGTTTGTTAGATTGTACTCATTTTTGTTTGTTATACATGTACAGTGAATGTTGGTTCTATGATATGCATTATTTATTGAACTATTACAATGTAAACTCAATTATCAAATTAGTGCTTTATGTATATCTCCCTGTAACTGGCATTTTGTTTGCTGTTGGATGCGATTAATAAATAAGAATAATAAGATCTATCACCAAGAATAATAAGATATATCACCAAGAATAATAAGAATAAGAATACCCACTTGACTATTTCCAATGGTCTTTTATTCAAATGTGACTTTAAGGGCATACTTCAGATTTTGAAAGCGAGCGATTTTAGCGCCAAGTAAAAGACTAAACGAACCTGGGTTTTAGACATCGTTTATGAATGATTCTAGTATGTTTGTGATTTCACTAGTGCAATCCCACTTTAAACACGGCACAATTTCACATGCACCCAGTCACCACTCACCGCCCCGGCATCCCCCCGGAAAGGGAACGGCAATAATGGAAGAAAAAACATTCCCCCAAGCAGCACTCGCAGTTCGCATTGTGGCGGAGCCTTTCACAAATCCAGTCTGTCAGCTTGCCGCGGCTGAAAAGTGAATCGAGATCGAATCTAGACATTTGTGGTTTTTTTTTTCTCTGACCGAAATGTTCACGATCCGCACAATGGTCTATGCATGCCACTTTGGGTTTCGCATTTGATTCGTCTTTTTATTTTCGTTTAAATGTAGATGGCCTGGTGATTCGATTCTAGCAGGACCTTTCTCAAAGGCAGTCTGACAAAGGCTGCTACGAACGAAACGCGAACCTATTGGCTGGATGTCTTGCTGTCCTCCATTCGTGATAAATCTTTGCATTTTGATTTTTTTTCTTCCAATTCAATTCAATTCAACATTTAGCATTTGTACGGTACGGTAGGTTTGCGGTGACAACATGTACATCATTTTTTAAAGTACACAACATTGATCGAGGTCAAGGAATAGCATCCATACATTGTCTAATGCAACATATGCATGAAGTAGCACACCTGTGAAAATTTCAGCTCAATCCGCCAACCGAGTCTCGAGAAAATAGTGAAAACTGCTTCATTTGTTTCGCGAAAATGCAGCATTCAACGAATTGTTCCGAAAAATCGTTTAGATCTAGGAAGTGAGACATAAACGATTTCTTTTACTCATTTCTCCAAAAATACTACATTTTAGGCAGAAATATTTCAGTGCGAGGTTTCTACCATAACCATCTTCGAACTGTATAGGTTTTACGCAAATCTGTGAACTTGTCTATTTTTCGATCTTACCAATGTTGTGTAGGGGCTTTAAGAAGAATATGGCTCTGAAAAGAGCTGGTAACTCAACGTTTCGGATATTTTGTACTCTGCCCGTCATCAGGAGACTTCTATTTCCACTATGCAAACCTTTTCACTCTGCCTTTGAGAAAGGTCCTGCTAGGATCGAAACGTCAGGCCCACTAAATTCTAAGACTTTTAATAAGCCATACATTTAACTCAGTATGCCATTTGCAACATGGGTCAGCACTGGATAACTCGTCTTGGTCAATGTTACCGACAGCATACCGACTTCAGTGATGACAATACATGGCTCCTGCCTTTTTCAGGAAGGTCCTGCTAGGATGGAAACGTCGTGCCATTTCTGTCCTCTCTCTGGTAAAAGGAAAGAGGGTGTCAAAATTAACCTACCGCTTTGTACTCCCACCATGCAAAGCCTCAAATCTTCTTGGTTTCACAGAGCAATATCGAACAGAAAGGAAATACTCATAATTAGGAATTCCAAAACTCGTCCATAGAACAAGCAGGGATGTAAGTGACGGACAAAGTCAGTTCCTGAAAATCGCCGAAGCCCAATAAATTGTGCAATTGTGAGTCAGTCTCTTACGCGACAGAGAGATGTTACTGCAAGTGAGCAATTACGCAACTGAGAGATTCATGGCAGGGGTGCAGGCGCCCTTCAGTTTTTAGGGTTTTAACAGATACAATTTAGCAGTTTGAGATACCAGTTAGACATAAAACAAAAATTAAAAATCATGCCATTTCCGGAAATCCGAAAAAAAAATCACGCCATTTGCGGAAATCCGCAAATTTCAGGAAGTCTTACATCCCTCATTAGAAGTACAACACAGGCACACATCAATAAGAGAAAAAAAAACCCAAGGACCACATAATTATTTCTGTAAAGTTTATTGTGGTGGTAACTGTTTTATTCCAGGATTCTAGCTTGTTGTCTCAAACAAAAGGTATTTTTTTCTCCTTTAAAGACAAACCATGATTATATTTGTGAAGAAGGTAAGTTCAGCAGATGTCCCACCAACTCACAAAGAGTTCACGACAGTGGGGTATCCTCTGAGGAACATCTAACCTCTGTGGTAAAATCTTTGCTCGAACTTAACACTTCGAAGAGAAAAAACCCACCAACATGCTAGTTTTAATTCTACAGTAATATGCAAGAATGTTGCAAACTGCTTACTGACTAAAATGACCAAAAAAGTGGAGCAGCAAAAATTAGGACGGCTTGAAGTTTTGATCCTAGCAGGACCTTTCTCAAAGCTGCTAAGATCGAAAAGTCAGGCCCTCCTAATTTTTTGATAGTTTAAAATCTAATAATTAAACAGGGTCTTTTTCTCTTCTTCAGAAACCAAAGAGTAGGGATGGGTACTGTGTCTATGTCAGGACAGCTGATGTGTCAGATACGGCTCAGATTGTAGCGTGGCTTTTTTTGTAAATTCAGAACAGAGCTATTCCTCTTCGAATTGTGACGACCAAAACAGCAGTTCCCAAACACTGATTGATAAATCATACCAGGCACAATGCTGGAACCCGCGCCTAGGCCGAGGTTTCTGGAAGAAAAGCCTTGCTTTCTCTCGGGAACCACGGCCAAGAAGTGGTCCAAACAATGCCAGTGGCACGTACAAAACAAAAAAACATTTACTTCAAGTACAGATCAATAAACATTTCCCCAGAACTTTTTGTAGTGCCCCAAATCTGTTTTTTTTGGGGGGGAATACAACTCCAAAGTTAGTTGTACGGTCAGGAATTCTGTACAAAAATGTCAACAATTGTTTTCATTTGTAGCACTGCCTAAGAAAATGATGTTTTTTTTCCACATGAAATGAAATTGGTAATTGTACTAGGTGTCGACTGCCACGGCTGACAGATTGACCAATGGGTAAGGATGTCCTTATTTTGGATCCTGCAGTGGTATAACTGTTTCACGTTTCGAAAGGAACAGAGACATCGCTAAATAGTATACACTCATGTGGGACTTCTCAGAGAAACAGGAAACAGCGTCCGAGTTGTGACCGCCCCCTTGTGAGAGTGGTAGGCATTCCAAATGATGGTCTCTATGATGGGGACATGAAACAGCAGTTGGGCATTTCAGTCCTCCACATCATGGCATGAAAGCCCCCCCCCCCACCCTGTGACTGTTTCATGTCTAATCGGTTCCCCACATTGAGCTTGACGCTTGTTGTGCCTGAAATAAAAAAAGAAAAGAAAATCCAGTGAAAAACATGGTCTTGAACAAAAGAGTGCAGAAAATGGTGTTGAAAACAGTGGTGAGCAAACACCTGACAGAACAGACAAATTGTAGAAGGTGGTGGCAATGCCGTGTCTCACTGAGGTGAGCAACCACCTGACAGAACAGACAGACAAATGTAGAAGGTGGTGGCAATGCCGTGTCTCACTGAGGTGAGCAACCACCTGACAGAACAGACAGACAAATGTAGAAGGTGGTGGCAATGCCGTGTCTCACTGAGGTGAGCAACCACCCGACAGAACAGACAGACAAATGTAGAAGGTGGTGGCAATGCCGTGTCTCGCTGAGGTGAGCAACCACCAGACAGAACAGAAAGACAAATTGTAGAAGGTGGTGGCAATGCCGTGTCTCACTGAGGTGAGCAACCACCTGACAGAACAGACAGACAAATTGTAGAAGGTGGTGGCAATGCCATGTCTCGCTGAGGTGAGCAACCACCAGACAGAACAGACAGACAAATGTAGAAGGTGGTGGCAATGCCGTGTCTCGCTGAGGTGAGCAACCACCTGACAGAACAGACAAATGTAGAAGGTGGTGGCAATGCAGTGTCTCACTGAGGTGAGCAACCACCTGACAGAACAGACAAATGTAGAAGGTGGTGGCAATGCCGTGTCTCACTGAGGTGAGCAACCACCTGACAGAACAGACAAATGTAGAAGGTGGTGGCAATGCCATGTCTCACTGAGGTGAGCAAACACCTGATAGAACAGAAAGACAAATTGTAGAAGGTGGTGGCAATGCCATGTCTCACTGAGGTGAGCAACCACCAGACAGAACAGACAAATGTAGAAGGTGGTGGCAATGCCGTGTCTCACTGAGGTGAGCAACCACCTGACAGAACAGACAGACAAATGTAGAAGGTGGTAGCAATGCCATGTCTCACTGAGGTGAGCAACCACCTGACAGAACAGACAAATGTAGAAGGTGGTGGCAATGCCATGTCTCACTGAGGTGAGCAACCACCTGACAGAACAGACAAATGTAGAAGGTGGTGGCAATGCCATGTCTCACTGAGGTGAGCAACCACCTGACAGAACAGACAGACAAATGTAGAAGGTGGTGGCAATGCCATGTCTCACTGAGGTGAGCAACCACCTGACAGAACAGACAGACAAATGTAGAAGGTGGTGGCAATGCCATGTCTCACTGAGGTGAGCAACCACCTGACAGAACAGACAAATGTAGAAGGTGGTGGCAATGCCATGTCTCACTGAGGTGAGCAACCACCTGACAGAACAGACAGACAAATGTAGAAGGTGGTGGCAATGCCGTGTCTCACTGAGGTGAGCAACCACCAGACAGAACAGAAAGACAAATGTAGAAGGTGGTGGCAATGCCGTGTCTCACTGAGGTGAGCAACCACCAGACAGAACAGACAGACAAATGTAGAAGGTGGTGGCAATGCCGTGTCTCACTGAGGTGAGCAACCACCAGACAGAACAGACAGACAAATGTAGAAGGTGGTGGCAATGCCGTGTCTCACTGAGGTGAGCAACCACCAGACAGAACAGACAGACAAATGTAGAAGGTGGTGGCAATGCCGTGTCTCACTGAGGTGAGCAACCACCTGACAGAACAGACAGACAAATGTAGAAGGTGGTGGCAATGCCGTGTCTCACTGAGGTGAGCAACCACCAGACAGAACAGACAGACAAATTGTAGAAGGTGGTGGCAATGCCATGTCTCACTGAGGTGAGCAACCACCTGACAGAACAGAAAGACAAATTGTAGAAGGTGGTGGCAATGCCGTGTCTCACTGAGGTGAGCAACCACCAGACAGAACAGAAAGACAAATGTAGAAGGTGGTGGCAATGCCGTGTCTCGCTGAGGTGAGCAACCACCCAACAGAACAGACGGACAGATGGCACGAAGGCAGCCATGGAAAAATCTGCATGCAATGCTCTTAACTTCTGCCCATAATTTGATGCAAGTCGGGTCCCCCATGGCATTACAGTATCCTGACGTCATTTAACATGTCCATTAACATGAATTTGCAAGATAATGAACCAAAATGAGAAACTTCCAGGAACTGTGCAATGAAAATGGCTTTACATGTCACGTACAAGAAACTGAAGCCAAACGCTTGTTTCTAGATGCCCCCTATAATGTATCTAGACACTATAACGGGTAGTAGAGAAATATGACCGAAGCCTAAGCCCGAGCCTAAGCCCAAGCCCAAGCCCAAGCCTAAGTGCCTAACAGCCTATGTCTATGGACAGCAGGGGCTTGACTACTGACCGGCTTGGTAGTGGAGGCGCTCATTGAGTCTCTCTTCTCGATGTTGGAGGCCAGGGCCTGGCTCCGATAGATCAGATTCTTGGTCTTCTCGATGACCTGTTGGTATGGCGATACGTTCTGCGAACCCATCACAACATGCCCCTGAAAAAAAAAAAAAAAAAAAAACGTCTTCAAATTTAGTGGGTCTGATGTTTCGATCCTAGCAGGACCTTTCTCAAAGGCAGAGAAAAAAAGAAAAAGATAGTAGATAGAAAAAGACGTCTGCACTGACGAGAAGGGAGTCGTGGGTTCAAATCCCGCCTGTGCTGCCTGTATTTTCTCACCATGCAATCGGGCAAAGCACTGAGTATATCGACGCAAACATCATATTGCCACACGACCTCAACCGGCTCGGTGGTAAAAGTGGTTAAGACGTCTGCACTTCAAAGCAGGAGTCACGGGTTCAAAGCAGGAGTCACGGGTTCGAATCCTGTCCGAGCTGCCTGAATTTCTTTTCAGCAGGCAATCGGGCAAAGCACTGAGCACTCAGTGCTTGTTATGTCACGTAGGACACTCTCATTGAATTACATTCTCCTTGAGGCAAACATCGTATCATGTCTATGACACGGTCGACACCACCAAGACTCTAAACTCAGAGGTTTCTGCCACGGAAGTGGTTAGTGGCCCCTTGGTCTGATCCTAACTCCCCTCTCTCTCTCTCTATCTTCCGTGGTCTTACCAGCTTTGAGTCAATCTTGGCGTCTAGGTGAGCGTTCCTGATGAGGTTGACGATCCAACGCTCGGCGTCTTCCGGGTTCATGTTCAGCTTGTCTGACAGCATGCTGGAGAGACAGACAGAGAGACGGGGGGAGGGGGAGAGAGAGGGAGAGAGGGAGAGGGGGAGAGACAGGGGGGAGGGAGGGAGGGAGGGAAAGAGGAAGAGAGAGGGGCAGGAAAGATGGAGGGGGAGACAGGGAGAGGGGGAGAGGGAGAGGGGGAGGGAGGGAGGGAGGGAGGGAGGGAGGGAGGGAGGGAGGGAGGGAGGGAGGGAGGAAAAGAGGGAGAGAGGGAGAGAGGGAGAGAGGGAGAATGACAGAGAGGGAGAGAGGGGCACGAAAGATGGAGGGGGAGAGGGGGAGAGGGGAAGAAAGAGAGGGAGAGAGAGGAGAGAGGGAGAGAAAGAAAGGGAGGGAGACATTGACAGAAAGTGTGTGAGAGGACGGAAATCCAAGACAAAATACAATCAATCAACCAACAACAAAAAATTACGACAAACAACTTGAAACATACAAATTGTAAGACGCTTGATAAGTTTATGAACAACCACAAATTTGAAGTTATAATTAATATCCAGTAGCAGGGTGACTAAATACTTGACTCTAACCTGTCCACTCAGTACACTGTTTCAGAGTGGCTATTGATCAGCAGAGAGTGAAAGGCGTTTTTTTTTTCCTCAAAAGTTACAGGGCCTGACGTTTTGATCCTAGCAGGACCTTTCTCAAAGACTTTGCCTTTAAGAAAAGTCCTGCTAGGATCCAAACGTCAGGCCCTGTAACTTTGGAGATTGATGTAGTGCAGGTCATTTTAGTCAGTGAGCAGTTTACAACATTTGTTTTTGCCATTTACTTTGTGGTTTTATTTTCAACAAAAACAACTAGGACTCACTTGATGCTGATGCAGTTGTGGATGCGGCAGAAGGTCTCAAAGATGAACATGCGGGCGTTCTCGATGAAGTCATCGATGCAAGCCACCAGGAAGAAGTCGTTAATCAGGACCTGAAGAACAACCCCCCCCCCAAAAAAAAAAAAAAAAAAAAAAAAAAGCACCATTTTAAGTAAGGGTAACCGCTAGACTCAATTAAGAAAAACTGAGAAGGAAGTTCGATGGCCGTTTTCAACTGGACTTAAAATGGGAATAGAAATCCTCGTCCAGGTGAGTTAACCCCTAAAAAAGTCCAGAGTATTGGATTGGAGATCTGAGATACCCAAAAAGGAGGTGACGACCATAGGAATCTACTATAGATGGTCAGTGTCTATTAGAAACGACTAGCGTCAAAGTATGTGCAGAATGAAAGAGTACGTCATATATTTGTATGGCGTGATGCGCATTCAAGTTTGTGAGTGGTTCCATGACACTACGTAGCAATGCTCGCGCATGTACGTTTTTTTCTTTCTTTTTTATATACGCGCCCGGTATTGTCCGTCTATAGGTTACATATGTCTACATGACGACAGCCCACGACTCACCGTCTCACAGTCGCGCAGTTTCTGCTGGGCACCGTCAAAGTTGAAGTTGACGTACAGGCACTCCACAAACTCCGTGATGGGGTCCCTGTAGGTGTAGGACTCCTAGAGACAGAAAGGGGAGGGGGGAGGGGGAATCTTTGTCAATTGCGTGTGTCGCTGCACACAGGGTCCCTCCTCAGAGGGTTACAAACGCAGGATCGAAACGTCAGCCCCTTCGCATCTTTGTGACTTGTACACTTCTGGTCGTTCCGGTCAGCAAGCAGACTTTGGTGATGTTTGCATGACTGAAGAAGAGCAGAGTACACGGTTCAAAACGTCAAGTTCCTCTCTCCGGTTCTTTTCAGAACCACACATACTCACAAAAGAGAATTTACATGGTGTCACCGCAAACCTATTACTCCTGCTATTCTCACCATGAAAACCTTCAATTTGACTGAATCCCTTAATTCAAGAGTTCAAGAGGCTTAGAGTTTGTCCAAGTTTGTTTTCAAACAAAGGAAAAACTGACTGGGAACATTTGAACAAATTGAAAAATTGCCAAAGAAAACTGGACCGGGACGTGAACCCGAGACCTCTGGATTTACGTACCAGTGCTCTTCCATCTGAGCTATTCAGCCCTTAGATGGTGGCCTTCCCTAATGGTCTTTGCCGGGATGGGGGCGCAAGTCAGAAGCCATTCAACCATCAACTGCCGTATACATCTCCAGGGATCACACCCCTGCTTTCATAAAAGCTGCCTCCACTTTGTCTGATCCCTAGGCTGCAGTAGCCAGGTTTACAACAATTGGTTGTTTGCATCTGATTGAAAGCAGGGGTGTGATCCCTGGAGATATACGGCAGTTAATGGTTGAATGGCTTCTGACTGGCACCCCCATTCCAGCAAAGACTAGTTGACTATTAGGGAAGGCCACCATCTAAGGGCAGGATAGCTCAGATGTAAGAGCGCTGGTACGTTTGTCACAACTGGAAATGATTCAAATGACAAAACACCCTTAATTCAGGGTCTTCTCGCCTAACTGAATCTGGCAACGAAAATCCAGAGGTCTTGCGTTCAAGTCCCGGTCCAGTCAAAGTTTTCTTTGCCAATTTTTCAAGTTTGCTTTCCTCTGGTGTCATTTCTTTTCCTGACCTGCTGGATGACCTTGACCAAGTCCTTCAGGACCTGCCTCCGTCGGTTCTTGCTGGTGATGACGGCGGTGGTCAGGTAGCGCAGGATGTGGGGACAGGTCGTCTGGATGGCGTTCAGGTACCTGAGTAGAGGGAGAACCATCAAAGGGAAAACCCTGACATTACTACTACTTCTACTTGCCGGACACATCCGAGATAGAGTAGACAATGCCTTGCCAAATATCTCTGTCCAACATCTATGCTATATCATGCCGAATATCTCTTGCAGTGCAGTTGCAGATATAGTTCAGAGGTCGTCTTCCTCCGTTTGGGCAGGGTATAGTCTCAAGGAAATCGCATCAGATATGATTTGATCCAGTGACCGGCAAAACGTGTCCTGCGACTAGCCGCAACGGAAGAAAGAAATGGGTGGAATCGATCTGTGCTTTTGTTTTGTGCTCTCGCCAGCTGGCAAAGCTTCCCAGACCAGATTCAGCTGTATGAAATTGGCATTGGAATTGGGAGACCAGAGAGGGCAGGAGGGTGGGCAGGCAAGGCGGCAGGCGGCACACTTACGCCGGCTGGTAGAGGAACTTGTCGATGATGAAGTCTCGTCCCTGGGAGTGGTTGAAGTAGACAAAGAGGCTCCAGTGGATCAGCCAAGTCCGCTGCTGCAACGACTGGAGTGGGGTGACAAACGTCTGCCAAGAAACACAAAAATAATCATTGTGATGCTACTTCTTCTACTCTATGAGGGAGAGAGGGTGAGAGAGGGAGAGAGGGAAGGAGGGAGAGAGGGAGGGAGAGGGAGAGAGGGGGAGAGAGAGAGGGAAGGAGGGAGAGAGGGAGGGAGAGGGAGAGAGGGGGAGAGAGAGAGAGGGAAGGAGGGAGAAAGGGAGGGAGAGGGAGAGAGGGGGAGAGAGAGAGGGAATGAGGGAGAGAGGGAGAGGGAGAGGGGAGAGAGAGAGAGAGGGAAGGAGGGAGAGAGGGAGGGAGAGGGAGAGAGGGGGAGAGAGAGAGGGAAGGAGGGAGAGAGGGAGGGAGAGGGAGAGAGGGGGAGAGAGAGAGAGGGAAGGAGGGAGAGAGGGAGAGAGAGGGAGAGAGGGAGAGAGAGAGAGAGGGAAGGAGGGAGAGAGGGAGGGAGAGGGAGAGAGGGGGAGAGAGAGAGGGAAGGAGGGAGAGAGGGAGGGAGAGGGAGAGGGGGTGAGAGAGGGACAGAGTGAGAGAGGGGGAGAAGGGGAGAGGGAAGGAGGGAGAGAGGGAGGGAGAAGGAGAGAGGGAGAGAGGGAGAGAGGGAGAGAGGGAGAGAGGGAGAGAGGGAGAGAGGGAGAGAGGGAGAGAGAGAGAGAGAGAGAGAGGGAGAGAGGGAGAGAGGGAGAGAGGGAGAGAGAGGGACAGGGGAGGGGGAGGGAGAGGGAGGAATGGGAGAGAGAGAGAGAGGGACAGATGAAGAGAGGGAGAGAAGGAGAGAGGGAAGGAGGGGGAGAGGGAGAGAGAGAAGGATTGAGGGAGGAAGGGAAGTAGGGAGGGAGGGAGACAGGGAGTGACCACTCACATTGGAGTCGATGACCTCTTGGAGCTGGTTCATATCTTCCAGCGCCTGGTCCCATTCCTGCTTCAGGATTTCTGAGGCTAGCTTTCCCCAGAGGGCCGGCATTGCATTCTTGTCGTTGGGTGGAATCTGTCGTCAGAAACAAAGAAGCACAGCACAAAGTTCAGGAATAAAATCCAGAGCCATTTCAGCAATAAAATCCAGGTGGACTGGAGGAGGGGGGCATGCCATAGCATTGACTGAGGTTGAGGTTAAGCTCAACTTGGATAGGCCAGCTGTGGGTGGACTGGAGAAGGGGGGGGGCACTGAATGACATCGAGGTCGAGCTCAACTTGGTGCGAGCTGACCGTAACGTTGACTCACCAGCACTCTGAAGAAGTATAGGTACTCCGATGCCGTGTTGTAGTCGCCGCACTCGTACTTGAACTTGGCAAAGGTGTAGAGCGTCTCTAACATGTCTGGTTGAAACTGCGGGAAGGAGGAAGGGTGGGAAAAAAGAAGAAGAAATAAGCAGAGGGCAAGTGCATACCTTCCGGTAACCCTCTTCCTTTTTTTGGTCAGATTTTTCTTAAAATGACCAGGATTTGGACCCAAGACCTCTGGTTCAATGCAAAAAAAAGCAAGCAGTGTGAAGTGCAAACATTGGTAAGTTATTTTCTTTGTATTTATCAATGTTTCTCTATAATTCCACAAATGGCAAAAGATTGTTGACAATTTGGGAAGGCCGCCATCTACGGGCAGAATAGCCCAGTAGGTAAGAGCGCCGGTACGTTAAGCCAAATGTCACGGGTTCAAGACCCAGTCTTGTCCATTTTCATTTCCCACTTTGGAAACAAGTCATTTTTTCTGCCTTTGAGAAAGGTCCTGCTAGGATCGAAACGTCAGGCCCACTAAATTTTGAGACAGTCATTTTTTCCCCTTAATTAGTTTTTTTTGGGGGGCCATTTTTTTTCTCAAGTAGCCAAAGAAAAGTGGATCAAACCAGAGGGGGACTCAAAACACCTAGGCATCTGGTTCGAGATACCCAAGGTCTCGGGTTTGACTCCCCCTTCTCCCTCCCTCCCTCCCTCCCATCGGGCCCGGGGAGGCGGTCTTTGGAGGGAGAGGTAACTCCTGGCGCCTCACCCCGTGGTGGGAGGACATGTAATCCAGGAGGACGTGGCCGTCGCGGGTCTCCTCGATCTTCTGCGTGACCTCCTTGTTGCTGAAGATGTCCAGGATGGGCTTCGTCTGGGACATCAGCTTCTTCATCTCGTCCACGACTATGCTCCGCTTCTCGTACATGTCTGGGGAAAAAAAGAGCGACGGTCTCTGGCGTTATCTTTCTTTTTCTTTTCACACTGACGTTCGCAGTGAGTGCTTAACGAGGCTACAGAGAAGGAAAACGTTTGGCTCGCGATTTCTTGGTGTGTGTGGACGCGTGCAAACAAAAACCCGTTTTTTAAATCACGATTCAAATTGCGACTTTTTTGGAATAGCACTACTGTGACTTCAACAATTGCTTGCCACAAAACCATCCAAGGCAAAGGGTACCTCGACTGGAAACAAGGAAACAGTTTTCAGCTGATGCAAGATCTGGTGCTCAAGCTTGTCTACGAAGTTGGTTTAACCCTAAGGTTCCAGGTTTTGTTGGAATTTGTAAGATTAGGAACCCCAAGGATAGCATACTGCTGCTGAATTTTGTTGGAGTTTGTTGGATTGGGTACCAATGGACCAGGGAGACACTGTTGGAGTTTGTTGGGTTAGGCACCAATGGTCAGTACACTGCCACACAATACCTGACCAGAAAATGACCAAGAGCTCGTGGGTAAACTCACCAGCGAAAGCAGTGTCAGTACACTCCCACACACTCCAACACCAGACCAGAAAATGACCAAGAGCTCGTGGGTAAACTCACCCACGAAAGCAGTGTCAGTATACTCCCACACACTCCAACACCAGACCAGAAAATTACCAACAGCTCGTGGGTAAACTCACCCACGAAAGCAGTGACTCAGTACACTCCCACACACTCCAACACCAGACAAGAAAATGACCAAGAGCTCGTGGGTAAAGTAAACTCACCCACGGAAGCAGTGTAGTGCACTGCTACAAACTTCAACACCTGACCAGAACATGCCATAGCAGACACATTGTGGCATTTTGTTGGGTTGGGAACAAACCCCCTGTAGTCATGCAACAATGCATAATACACATCTGTACCCAACCTAACAAAATCCATCACGTGCAGACTGTTGGATTCTGTGAGGTTAGGTACCAATGGGTTCCTAATTTCTACCCAAATGTTGGATTTTGTTGGGTTAGGTATACTTCCTAGTGAAAGAGCCTAGGGTGTTAGGGCTAAGTGTTTTTTTTTGGTACTCTGCTCGTGTCTGAACAGCACTTGGGTGACTTACCGGTGGGCACCTCTTTGTCTGGATGCAGACTCCGGTAGACGTCCATGATGTAATCCACCTGTTTGGGAGAAAAAGAACCGCTCGTATAAATAAATATTGATCCAAGGCTTGACCTTTGGCTTTTTTTTTTCTGATGACGACAGCCAGGGCCGCAATTTTAGATGGCAAATCAAGACGGTTTGGGGGTTGAGAAATAAAAACACCAAGGCAGTGTATATTTTGCCGGCACCGGCATTCTTCTTGCCATTCCTTTACTCTGATTGGCCAATTTTCATTATGTCATGCTGGCCGTCTCACTCTAAACTTTACTTTGCCAGATGGTCGTTCCTGCTGATGGTTATTTGCGTCATTACGTTATGAAAACTGGCCAATCAGAGATTTAGAGTAGGCAGCGGCAAAATACTGTTTATTAGAAGAATGCTGGTGCACAACCCACCAACGATTCGATCAAAACCAAATATCTCCGCAACAGACCCATCGTCCTGATCATTTACCATTTTCGTGTTGCTGAGAAGGGTCAGCTTGCCATCAAGCATCTCCCGTTCATCGTAGATCTGTGTGACACAAAGTTAGAGGGATAAATTCAATGAACTCAATAAAAGAAATGTCTAGTTCATTACTATTTACTGGGCCTGACAAATCTCAATATTCGATAAAAAAAGGGTGACTAGGCCTAGTAAATTGTACTTGAACTTGAAGTTGTAGTTGTAGTAATACGAGACTAGCAAGTCACTAAATCATTATCATTTAAATTTTTAATTTTAATAAATTAATGACATGATGATTATCTTCTTATATTAATCTACACAGTACACAAATCAATTCAATTTACGTTTCCTGATGAGCATGATATTCTAGACAGTAATAAACGCTTTGTTTGCTGATTTCTAATACGAAAATGGTTACATTTTATCTATTTGACCTATTCTAATTTACAATACAACGCCATAACTTTACATGGGCACCGCTGAAGGCACGGCAGTGAAACAATTACTTGTCCGAAAACTGGGCCGTAAGACCAGTCGATCGACCAAAACGTGTTTTTCTGGCCAAAAAATGACGACTCTCACGAAAGATACACATTGACTACATGAAGAAGACTCTTACCTCTTTTACGGACAAGAATTCCAGCAAGGGAAAGACCAAATGTCGGTCTAAATATTGCCCAATCTTCGACGTCAGGTCGTATTCCGCCATCTTTGCCCAGCGATCGAAAAAAGCATGGCCAGCGATCGTCCCGAATTTCTTTCAAGAACTTTCAAGCCAATAGGAAATACAGTGTGCTATCGGGCGGGAGATAGACTCTTGCTCAAGTCGCTTAATGTCGATCGTTGTGAGACCGTTGGTGATTTTGTTTTTTAGGAATGTATTAAGCGAGTAAAAATTTCTCCCGATGACGTTCAGAACATACTGGTCGGAACGTCAAGTCACTCAGGTTCTTTTCAGAACCACACCTCCTCTTTAAGAGACCTTATATTTATACATTGTGTCACCGCAAACCCTTCTATTATTATTATTCAGCAAGTCAAACATTATTCATCATTTTTTCAATTACATAAACTTATTTGAGTCTGGAGGAAAATATGACGAAATCATGAATAGTTAATGTAAATCATCATTTGTTGTTTTACCTACTACAAAAACAAAACATTGCAGGCCACTGGGTTAACCTCGCAAAAAGCAGCTGGTGCGCAAGCCTAATCGCGCGGGACCCAGTGAAGCCCGTTTGCGCAACCCACATTATCCCACCCAAATTCACAAGATCTTGAAAAAAAATCAAGGAAAGCGAACGTACCAATTTGTTTTGTCTAAAGCATTGAGGTCTATTAATTTCAGTAATAACTCTATGATATAAAGCGATCTAATAAGAAAACTGTTGCAAACTGGTTGCTGAATAAAAATTACAAAAATGAAAATCTCAAGAATAAGCAGGGCCAGACGTTTTGATCCCTGCAAGACCTTTTTTTTGAAGGAAAGAACGACAAGGACTTTGTCGACCTTGTACGTCATACTATCATTCTACTAGTACTATTAGTTTAACTATAGTCTCTGGGATCGAAACGTAATGTCGGCCCTTCAATTTACTTTGTGATTTGCAATATTAGGCCATTTGGGACCCGACTTTGAAACATCAAACAGTATGAATTTTAGGAGCAGAGGAAATTTGTCTGACCAGGATCTGAACCCAGGCCTCTGCCAGTGTTGCCACTTTCTTGACAAAGTGCCAACTACTGGAACGATATCTTACCCCCTGGTGGCAAGTGGCAACTTTGAGTTTGCGTGAATAAAATTATGGAACACCATTAAATATTTAAAACGTGTATTTCGTTTCTCTTGCTTGTCCAGATTGTGCAGATTGTTTTGAACCGGATTATCAACGAAGTGGAGTTTAAGAGGAGCCGAACTACTGGCTACAAAATAGGGACTTTGTAGAATAGACCAACGTGTATAGATGGGGGGGGGGATTTAAATAGCGGGTACCACGTGACTGTTTCAGGTTTCAGGATGAGTCCAAAAATCTCAGAACTTTTTCCTGAATGGTGAACACTTAAAAGGGCTAGTACTGTGTGCCAACGGAGCTATCCAGCCTTTAGTATAATATATGGGGCCTTCCCAAACAGTCATCTTAAAAAAAATGTGTATGAATGTCGCCAACACAAGGCCCCAAAGGCCACTCAAGGTGAGGGCTAAAAGAAAGGAATAAGGAGACGAACAAGAAGCAAACTAGCCCCAGGAGGAAGAGAGATGAGTGTTTATGTTTCGTTTGAATTCAGACAAGTTATGAGAAAGGGGAAAACAGGTTGGAGATAGAGAATTCCATAGTGCAGCAGTGCACGGGAAGAAACTATAGGCCGGAGTGTATTGGCTTTAGGTGTCATATCTGCACTGATTATGATGCATGTATGGGTTACGTAGGTCTAACTATTTGGCCCCACTTCCCGAATCCATGGATCAGGCTCGGGCTCAGGCTTCGTCTTCGTCTGACAAAATCTTAAAAATCCAGCTTGTGGTTTTTCGCCGAATTTGTAGATTTGTTGGCTCGATTTAAGTACTCATCATGTCACCGAAGTATTCACCGAAAAACTGGGGCCAAACGCTTGTTTTTAGATACCTGTGACATTTTAACGAGTAAGATGAATATGACCGAAGCCTAAGCCCGAGCCTAAGCCTTTATTTTGTAAACAGCCTGTGAACTACAACCGCACATCTGCTGGGACTACACCACTATTTCAATTTAGACTCAAACGACAACAAAGAGTGTACAGTATTATCCGGTCTGGTTTTTTTTTCTTCAAACAGACAAGACTTCTTTTTTTGGCCAAGGGAAAAACCAATCTCGTTAACATTGGAACTCATGCAGACAATCATCTGCACTAGCTAGAAATCAGGAATCGAGGGTCCGCAAATTTGTGGACAAGTTATTTTGTTCGCATTGTGTGTTACATGACTGTATTGAAACAGGTCATAATTCTGGTATTGGCTCATGCACGTTCTAGTTTGTTTTTTTGTAGACATGGTGCGCTTAGAAACAGCCGCATTAAGCGCATTTATAAATGTTATGTATATTGTTTTGTTCAAATTTTAGTGGGCCTGACGTCTCGATCCTAGCCTTTCTAGAACGGTCCTGCTAGGATCGAAACGTCAGGCCCACTAAATTTTGAGATTTGTCATTTTGGTAATTGTAGTTAGTAAGCAGTTTGCAACATTTGTGTATATCACTATAATTATTGTTTATTATTAAATCTATAAAATAAAATCGAGGAAGAATACATTATATTATATTATCAATTCGTTGGCTTGTTTAGTTGATAGTAGGCCTACAGGTATACTGTTCGTTTGCTTTTGTTTGTCTGTTTGTTTAGCTGATAATTCGATTTTCGATCGTTGTCAGAGATCGTGCTAGCCTATCTTTAACTCATCAGTGCGAAGCGAAGAATCAAAAGTAAACTTTGTTCTGTTCATTTTGGAACAGGACAGGTGTTTTTACAATATACCTCGCCAAATCATCCCCTCTTTTTCATCTGTATTGAAATCAGACCAATAAAATTGTCTTGACAGTTACACGATGATGCCGGATGTTAATTCCCCTAGCCAATATTACAGGCTTCGCATGACCCCCTTCTTTTGAGCTCCATATTTAAAGAAACAAACTCCTTCGAATTACTTCACAATATGCGGTCGCTACACCGTGAAACAAATACCAGTGAGTTACGGGGGGTGGGGGTAACTTTAAACGAGGAAAAAAAAAAGGTTAATGACGGAGACAGAGACGAATCCCGGGGGAAGAATCTTGTTATTAACCCACGGCTGGTGTAACTCGCGCAAGGAAAACTTTTTGGGACGACAGCGGAACGGCGTTCATTAGGCCAATATACCACGGAAGCGCGACGCGCGCGGCCGACGACCCGGGGAAGCGCGTCGAAGCCCCGGGCGACTGATTAGCAAAATCCACGGTGCGGCCTCGGTGGTAAAACCATCAAGAGTCTCGCTTCGCTGACCAAACTCCGGGGGAAAAAAGTTACAGTATATGAGCTCAGTCCTTTATTTTTTTTAGATTTTGCCTTTTTTTTTAAAAGTTTGTTTCACGCTCTGCAGCGGCCGTGACGTATATCTGTGGCCGCACATCGGGGGACACGCACCCACGATCTCATATCCGATGATCGGCCAAGCGGCGACTTGTGTGCTCAGACCCGCTGTTCTGGAACGCTTCCGCGCTAGGCGCGGGCCCTTGCTTAATTAAGGAGGATGTGTCTTAGAGAGAGAGAGAGTTGGTGGCCAGGGTCTATATAAGGGGCTGCCAGACTCGGACCAGGACACATCCAACTCCTTCCTTCCACCCCAGCCAGCCGAAGAGCAACATTACCGTCCTCCTTCTTCGAGCGTTCATCGCAGAAACAACTCAAACCCGGTAAGTCAGAACTTGTCAGTTTTCAATGGGGGGGGGGCAACTTTGCTCTCTCGACTCATTCGGAGGCAGAGTCGAGATGTCTAGAGAGAGCGCGAGGTAACTGTATTCCGGAAGACTGATGGTCGCTTTTGTATTAATATTTTTTGAGTTTCTGATATCGATATGCTTACGAAAAAGAGTGTAGGACAACTGTGTACTTATATTACCCATCTTCCGTTGACTTGTTACTCTTCTGAGATAACGAATGAAAACCTAAAGCCACGAGCAATGGTTGTAGCTGGGCAGGTTCATTTCAGGATGTCTTGCCGAAATTCGGGGAGACGTTTGGCCCTCAGTGTACGGGCAAATACATCTCTTGTAGCGTGCATGGATCTGGGCTTGAGACACGATTGTGATCCAGTGCGTTTCTCTTTCACTGAAAATTCGGGGGAAAAAACATCTTCTGCGAGAAGAAATTCTTTACCAGGTTTTTGTTTTCTGTTGTGTCTCTTCAAGACTTTATGTCTTGCAGACATTCTACAAAGCACACAAGCAGTTCAATTAGGGTATGCCCCTATATGCCCTGCTCGACGTGATAAAACACTGAGTGCTCAGTGCTTTGCCCAATGCCGGATGAAAACAAATCCGGCAGCTCGGGCGGGATTCGAACCCTCGACTCCCGCTTTATAATGTAGATGTCTTAACAACTTGACCACCGAGCCTAAGTAGAGGTCGAGTGGCGGATTCGAATAACGTATAGCGGCGGGTATATCGTGACGCACATAGGCCGTTTACGAAATCAAGGCTTAGGCTCGGGCTCAGGCTTCGTCTCCGTCCGACAAAACCCGAAAAACCCAGGTGGTGGTTCATTTCCGAATTTGAAGGCTTATTGGCTTGACATGTACCGAGTATTCACCGTATAAGAAATTGGGAGGCCAGACGCTTGTTTTTATAGATGCCTGTGATATTATAATGAGTAAGATATGATTGAAGCCCAAGCCCAAGCCTAAGCCCGAGCCTAAGCCTAAGCCTAAGCCTAAGCCTAAGCCTAAGCCTAAGCTCGGAAGAGACTGTACACAATGACGTCGCTGTACGACTGTCTATCGTTTTGTGAACCCATCACGAAACCCACTCAACTTCGGATTTCCTTGTCTTTCTCTTTTGCGGTCACCAGACATCATGAAGACCTTCATTGTCCTGCTCTCCCTGGCTCTGGTGGTGGCCTCCTTCGCCCTGGACGAAGAGATGATGGACGAGGATGATGACCAGTACGTCAAGAGAGCGATGTCCGACCTTACGCAGTTCATGAAGAGAAACAGGGGAAGCGCCTTCTTTGGTAAGTGTAACAGACTCCCCCGATGCTCTCTGGGGAAATGCGTCTCTATTGGCGTTGAACGGACTCGTCTTCGAATCTCGAGTCTGTCTCCGTGTCTGAGTCGCATGATCCCTCAAGTCCGATCGAGTCCAAGGCCCTTTTCCCAAACCCGGTGTAACGGTCTGATCCGGGTCCCATGCTAAGATGAGACCTTTGCCATAATTATTATAGGGATAAAAACGTCATGCGCAGCGCGTATTGTCCTTATTGAAGGCCGTGCTGAGTCGATACAATTCAACTGACAAAAATTTTCTAATAAAATCAGACAAAACAAAAACTCTTTTTTTTTTGCCGAACAGTTTTCACAGTGTTACCATGCGGTGTGGCATGTGCCATATACCAAACTGAACGTTGTGAAGTTTGGGCGCCATTTCGCCCTTGCCCTGCAAAAGTGAAATTCGTCGAGGCATTTCCAGGACCTAGGCCTGTATAACTTTTCCAGCAATGCAAGAAAGAATCGACAAAATGGCCAGAAATACTCAAATCACAACGTTTTAGAGAGCTTCAAGTTTAGCTCCTTCAGTGTGATCTCTTCCAAAAAGGTTCGAAACGTCGGCTCCACTAACTTTTGGAGAGTCGTTATTTCTTTTTATACTGGCGTACACGCAATGATGAGGTGCTCATCCTGTGTTTTTTTGTTTCTATCTCATCAGCATGCAGCAGTGAGTACGGCACCCCAGGCTGTATCTGCAAGAAGCGAAGAGGAAAGCAGGTCACTGTCAGCTGTTTCTAAGCGGACAAAAAAGGTGAGGAGACTTTTTTTTTTATTTTTTTTTTTTAATTTTTTTTTAAAATTCAAACAAACAAAGGAAAAAACTGACTGGGAACTTTTGAACATATTGCATTGAGCAATACACCGATTGCGCGATGTCATCACGTGACTTATACAGTGTGTATTCCGGTTAGGTCTAGGGTTCAAACTCCGGAATGTTCTTTCTAGATTTCGAGACAGAAAAAGCCTTGATCGAATAAACACTCATCGTGTACTTCATACAAGAGCGGCACCGTGATTATATACGGCCCGTATAGGGGTATATAGCCTTGTTGCCATTTTGTGATTGGTCGTTGGTTAGTTGGTTGTTCGTGTTTGATATCTTTAGTGGTGTCCGCAGTTGAAAACGTGTACAAAACCAATGGGAGGTCTCCAAAAAGTACCAACAAAAGAGGGATTAATAAGACCTCCACATTGTGAGAGTGGATTTTAAAACAGAATCTAAAACGAGCAAATCGGCACGCAGCTTTGGGTTTCTTGACAAAGTGCCAACTACTGGAACGATATCTTACCCCCTGGTGGCAAGTGGCAACTTTGAGTTTGCGTGAATAAAATTATGGAACACCATTAAAAATTTAAAACGTGTATTTCGTTTCTCTTGCTTGTCCAGATTGTGCAGATTGTTTTGAACCGGATTATCAACGAAGTGGAGTTTAAGAGGAGCTGAACTACTGGCTACAAAATAGGGACTTCGTAGAGTAGACCAACGTGTAGATGGGGGGGATTTAAATAACGGGTACCACGTGACTGTTTCAGGTTTCAGGATGAGTCCAAAAATCTCTGAACTGTTTTCTGAATGGTGAACACTTAAAAAGGAAGTAGGAATTGGTTTGTAATAGGATATTTTGTTTCTTCCCGGTGATCGGAACAGGTGAATGTCGAAACAGCCTGCTGGTATGTAAACCGATTTGGAATTTCAAGATCGGACCAAAACAAAATCATGTTAGTGTTAGAGTCAGCGTACACGTAACAGCCGTTGATAGAGCACACAGACGGAACACCGCGCGGTTTTCTGGACGTCTTCCCCTGCTAATGTAGTTGTATACTTAATCTAGAGAGAGCGAGAGCGAAAAACAAGCAAAACTAAACAGAAAAAAATATGCAATTAATAAAAATGTACCGTTGTAAATTGGGGCTTAGAAAAAACGACACGGATTAAAATAAACATGTAATACTTACTCATGCAAATGCCTTTTGTCTTGCTTCATGATTTACTCCGTTGGTATAATATTATTCTGTTTGTTTACTCGATGTTTCGTGCGCATTGTGTCTGTCTGTGGGTCTGTGAAAATGAAGAGTGCGACATCGGACATCAACGTTGACTTAGGCCGTGTCCGAAACGGGCGTCTAGAGCTAGGTCTAGGTCTTCCCCCTATTGGAAATACACGGAGATGCGAAGACAATAGCCATAGCCGTAGCGCTGGAAGCCCGTTTCGGACACGACCCTATAAACACAACACTAAGTATCTTGCTGGTTTTCACTCTTGTTTTCGTCTGAGTCCCGCGGCCCGTAGAAACTACCTCGTGGAAAGGTGACACAGAGAAGGAAAGAATCACAGATTGGCGGTGATCAGGAACGACTTCCGTGGAAGGACCCAAACAGCTTAACCAATAATGCTCATCTCCCTAAATGGAAAAGAGTGAATAATTCACTCTCTCAAGGAGTGAACATCGCTCCAAAGCAGCCAAAACCGCTCAAAAAGAGTGAAAAACACTCTAAAAGATGTGAAAACCGCTCAGAGTGGAGTGAAATCCCACTCTTGTAAGGAGCCATATGAAGGACAACTCGAAAAAGAGTTGTCCTCCATATGGCTCATCTATAGAGTGGTGTTTGACTCCATTCTTAGCGGTTTCCACATCTCTTGTATAATTATGGTTTTCACTCTTTTGAGCGGCTTTGGCTTGGCTTGAGGAATGTTTTTCACTCTTTGTGCGAGTGGATTATTCACTCTTTTGCATTTTGCACTTAGTTGACACCAACATGGCCGGCCAAGATTGAAGTTCGACTCATCCGATGAATGTATAAAGCATCGCGGGCAGTTTGATGCAGGAGTGGAACGAAAGGCTTTAGCACCTTTTGCGCAGGTCAAAGGATCGCATCCAGTCTTCCTTTGTCTAACCACAGAAAATTAATGGTCTTACCCTGCAGCATATTCCTGAGATAGCGCATCTGCTTCATTAGAAAACAGTTGAACCGGGGCGATCATTGGAAATCCATACAAAATTCCTCTTATTAAATTTTTTCTCGAAAACGGTAGCTTTCCGGACGCTACATAGGCCTATAAGCCCTTTTCACAGAACTTTCTGATAGTTTCCTTAATTTTGAAAATTATTTTGGAACGTCAGGAAATTGGGCATTTTGCAAAATGGTGTATACCCTCCCTTCAAAGTTTCACCAGAATATCGGAGGATCTATTGGCGCTGATACGGCAGCTCTCTGTGTACTACAGGCCTACTCAGTGGCACCAACGATCTGAAGGTCTAAAGGCAGATAGACCCCTAGTTGAGAATGCCTCCGTCGTCTGATCTGATGTACAGCCCGGCCTTGTACTCTTTTCAACGCACCCAGCCCTGCAACACTAGTCTACCAATGACGGACTCGCACAGCCTTCCCGTCATCCCCCTCACTCCGGCTGCGGTGACGTCAGGATCACCTGACTCGATGACGTCAAACAGGTGAACACAATACTAATAACGCAGTGGCTGTTGTTACGGCAGTCGTCCGTGTGGTTCCCTGACTTCACAGTATTTGTCAGGATGTTTAGCTCTTGGAACCAGACTATCAGCTAATAGACTGGTTCAACCAGCCTGCACTGCTGACGAAATACAATCAAGTCAGGGAACCACAAGGACGACTGCCGTAACAAGAGCCACTGCGTACTAATAAATTTTAATAAGATCTTTAAAAGAAAAAGAAAAAAAACCCCAACAATATGGAGCTACTTCACAAGCAACTCACTTTGAGAATGGCAACGTTCTGGATCGTGACTTTGATCACCGATACTAGTGAAGAAAATACTTCATAACCGCAAGTAGGTCTATGCATGTTACTAATAATTATTAGCTACTTAGAACAAGATCCTTGATGTAGAACTACATTGATTTAACTGCGTTTGTCTGTGCTGCCATAGTATACAAAAGTCAGGCCCTCTGAATTTTTGATATCTGAATTTCGGTCATTTTAGTCAGTACGTAGTTTGAAAATAAACGGAAAAAAGGTTTAGATTGAAAAATAATGGTATACAAAGAAACCCTGGTGATGCTATAACAACCGCATGACTAACTCGTATTCCACACCAAGTTACCGCTTTACCTCACTAAAAAGTTCCATTCCTCCCTGAAAACTGCAAAGTACTCACTTTTTCTTGTACTCCTATCGCTGAAATGTCTTAGAATTGCCCGTTTCTGCCATGTCCACTTCTCCTTTTCGAGATATCGCAGCTTTTTGAAGGTTATTGATGGTTGCACTTTGCAGACGTTCAGTGGCGCTCGATTTGCATTTAGCGCCAGTTTCTCAGACGCGTAACCTGTCACTAATCGCTTAGGCATATCCGAGCAAAGGCCAGTGCCGCAGCTGACGCGAGGGCGCATGCGTTAACAAAAAACAACTTGTTCCAGTCTTTTATGTTTTCGCCCAGTGTCATAAATTTGCACCGTATTTCCCTTTTACTCTACAAAACAAACGCAATTTATAAAGCAGCATATATTTGTGATGATATTGTAGCTTAATTTAAAGATAACATAATGATTTAATTTATTGAAATAAAATATGTAACATTAACTACTGAAGGCTAGTTTATGTTTTGCACAGCGCCCTCATGCGACAAGAAATAGATTTTCGCAAATTTTCGGATATCTTTGAGGTCTACACAAGCAATTGTTTTTCTGGAGAAAATGACATTATTATTTGACATTCGACAAGTCTGTAATTTATAATTAATGCTACTGTTTTCATGATGCAGTAAGTCTTAATTGCAATTGAATTTTCAGGTATTGCATTGCTGTTAATTTGCACTGAATTTCCGGATCGCATTTGAATGTTTTACGCGTTTTATATGGTCTCGTTTCCGTGGTCCGAGTAACTTGGACCCTTACAATCGTCTTTTTAAACGTTTTTTGAGAGAGTTGCCCGACGCTCTCGATTTTAAGAAAAAAAAGTCGATTGTAATGGTCCAAGTAACTCGGACTACTTTCAAATCTAGTCTGAGTCACTAGGAGTCACCTTGCAACTTCGCAAACCTATTTATCCTGATATTCTCACCATGCAAACCTTCAAAAATCACCTTACAACTTACTTACAAATCGTTTTTTTTTTGTGTGTTTTTTTTTACAAAGGGCGACTTTTACTGTTTTAAAAGGTTACTCGGACTACTTCAAAACAATAGGAATTTCGTTTTCAAGCTATTTATTTTAAGTGCTTTCTATTTTCTTGTTTTATTCAGGACTATGGCAGTAAAGAGGAAATGGACCTGCAGTGGGCCTTAAACCGATAATTCAACTTGCATTGTAAAAATTGACATTGCCTTGAAGCAAAGTCAGCCATGGCTTCATCGTAAGTTGTAGAAATCCTATTTTGCTGTCTCACGTTTCATAAACTATTTGGGATGTGAATCTTGAAATTTAATTGCGACTTTGTTGTGAGACACAGTCAAGTTTGGCCACCGTACGTAAGTCTTGAACTCGAAATGGCTGTGAGGCTGATAAGTGATGTGTTAGTCCGAGTAACTTGGACCCGACAAGTCACTACAGTCACCCGAAACTCAAAATTTCAAAATTCGTTAAAAAAAGGGTGACTTGTCGGGTCCAAGTTACTCGAACTAGTGATGTGTATGTGTTTTGCAGGCCATGCTTCACTTAGTCCGAATCACTCTTCCTTTGAGAAAGGTCCTGCTAGGATCGAATGTCAGGCCCACTAAATTTTAAGAGTTGTATTTTGGTAATTTTAGTCAGTAAGCAGTTTGCAACATTTTTGTATATCACGATTAAAATCCCACTTATAATCCCCTTTATTGTGCCCCCCCCAAAAAAATGGATTTTGGATCGCGATTGAAATTGCAATCCAAATACTTGCGTGGCAAGATTTTAGCTTAATACCCTCACAAGTCTGGGAAAAAAACCCTAAACCCAAAATAGGCCACTAAGTGTAATGTAAACAATGTCTGGCACAACAATTTGCCGAAAAAAAAAATTGGACTTACAATTTTCTCAAAAATCATGATTTTGTGACATTTTTTATGTGATGTGTGGCGTGTATGTAGGAATAGTGAAGTGAATATTTTGTTCAGAGCAACAAACTGACAGTCGGCTGGTTGACACATAAGCGTCACAAAAATCATGATTTTGGGGAAAACTGGAAGTCCAATTTTTACGAAAGTGGTTATGCCAGACCATGGATATTGTCTGCATAACATTGGGTGGTCTGATTTTTTTAATCCTTTTATGTTGAAGGTATTAAAGGGTCTGTGCAGTAAAAATGCTATCACTTAAATCCATGCTACAGAACTGTTTTGCATTGTTGCTAACAATCAAACTGCTTTTCACACTCATTCTGGGTGTGTATCTGCAAGTTTTCAGTTTTTATGCTTATGAGAATTTCAATATTCATGAGCAAAGTTGTGATGTCATCACAGGATCATGCAACAGAAACTCAATTGATTGTGCATAAAAGTTTCTGATATTTATTGCAACTTAGACCCTTTACACTAAAATCTTTCTGGGACATTGAAAACGGATATTGAGAACTGTTGACAAACCTTTCTGTCTCTTGCGACCCACTGACCGCATAACATTTCCCATTTCCCGTCTACAATCTCCAAAATGTTCCCATCTATCTGTTCCCGTCCAAAGCACTCTGCAGCAGAGGCTCATGAAGCGCCGCAAGGACTTGCGCCAGTCTATGACACCAAGCATGGACCTCGAGATGACCCAGCCACAGAGCAGGAACGGGGTGAGCCTAGTCCAGATTTTTCAAATTAAGAATTTTGAAAAAAAGGCAAAGAAAACTTTGACTGGACCGGGACTTGAACCTGAGACCTCTGGATTAACATTCCAGTGCTCTACCATCACAGCTATCCAGCCCTTAGATGGTGACCTTCCATAATAGTCAACTTGTCTTTGCCGTGGTGGGGGCGCCAGTCAGAAGCAATTCAACCATTAACTGCTCTATATCTCCAGGGATCACACCCCTGCTTTCATTCAGATGCAAACAACCAATTGATGTAAACCTGGCTACAGCAGCTCGGGGATCACACAATTCAAGTCAAACAAACAAAGGAAAAACTGACTGGGAAGTTCTGAACAAATTGAGAAATTGGCAAAGAAAACTTTGACTGGACCGTGACTTGAACCCAAGACCTCTGGATTTACATACCAGTGCTCTTCCATCCGAGCTATCCAGCCCTTAGATGGTGGCCTTCCATAATAGTCAACAAGTCTTTGCCAGGGTGGGGGCGCCAGTCAGAAGCAATTCAACCATTAACTGCCGTATATCTCCAGGGATCACATCCCCGTTTTCATTCAGATGCAAACAACTAGTCTTTGGCACGCCAGTGCTCTTACCATCTGAGCTATCCAGCCCTTAGATGGTGGCCTCCCAAATAGTCAAATAGTCTTTGGCACACCAGCGCTCTTACCATCTGAGCTATCCAGCCCTTAGATGGTGGCCTCCCAAATAGTCAAATAGTCTTTGGCACACCAGCGCTCTTACCATCTGAGCTATCCAGCCCTTAGATGGTGGCCTCCCAAATAGTCAAATAGTCTTTGGCACACCAGCGCTCTTACCATCTGAGCTATCCAGCCCTTAGATGGTGGCCTCCCAAATAGTCAAATAGTCTTTGGCACACCAGCGCTCTTACCATCTGAGCTATCCTGCCCTTAGATGGTGGCCTTCCATAATAGTCAACAAGTCTTTGCCAGGGTAGGGGCGCCAGTCAGAAGCAATTCAACCATTAACTGCCGTATATCTCCAGGGATCACATCCCCGTATTCATTCAGATGCAAACAATGAATGGTAAACCTGGGTTCAGTAGCTCGGAGATCACACAAAGTGGATGCGGTTCTTTCAATTTAATTCAAACAAATAAAGGACAAACTGATTTGGAACTTTGCTTAGGTGATTTTTTTTTTCCATGCCCTTTTTTTTTCTTCTCAGACTGCTGAAGTCGGGGAGGATGGTGAAACTGACGTGGATTCTGTCATGAACGTGAGTATTGCTTCTCTGTTCCCGCCTTCACCCTTCACTGGACTAATCCCCCTCACCAGGATCTCTCTCTACAATAGACAAGCCCCACTCCCAGTTAGATTCCAGCAGTCTCCTGAAGATGAACAGAGTACACTGTTCGAAATCATCGAGTTCTTCCGGTCCTTTTCAGAATCACACATACTCACAAAAGAGAGAATTTATATGGTGTCACCGCAAACCTATTCTCAGCATGCAAACCTTCAAATCTCATTTCTCCTCCTCTTGTGCCTGTAGACATCAATCGCATAAAACTGAAGTTGGTTTGAGATTTGAAGGTTTTCACGGCGAGAATATCAGGATAAATAGGTTTGCGGAGACACCATGTTAATTCTCTTTTGTGAGGAAGTGTGGTTCTGAGAAGAACCGGAGGAACTAGATGTTTCGAACAGTGTACACTGCTCTCCTGAAGAGTTGATCATGATGAAACAAATTTTGCAAACTGCTTACTGACTAAAAATTACTACAATGACCAAAATACAAATGGCAAAGATAAGAAGGGCCTGATGTTTTGATCCTAGCGGAACCATTCTCAAAGGTAGAGAAAGCCTTTGAGAAAGGTCTTGCTAGGATCGAAACGTCAGCCCCTCCTAATTTTTTATTAACCCCCCCCCCAAAAAAAAAAGCCCCCAAAACAGTTCTGTGAACCCTGGAGATACAGCAGATAATGATTGAAATGATTCTGACAGGTGCCTACAGCCCAGTGAAAGATTGTCAAAAATTTGGGAAGACTGGCACGTAAGGGCTCGATCGCTCAGGTTGGTGAGAGTGCTGGTATCTTAAGCCAGAGTTCTTGAATTCAATAACCTTTGCTACTCTCCTTTTCACCCGAACCTTTGCAGCCTTTGGAGGAGATCCAGGAAGCGGAGAACCTCGTGGAGAAGTTGACCTCCAATCGGGAAAAGAAACTTAAAGAGGTAATCCAGTAGGCCTGAAACCCGACCAAAGATTGTGGATTCGGGTACCCAAATTTTTAATTTATTTTACCTTGTCAAGCAAGGATTGTTAAAGCAACGTATTTATTACAAAAAAAATTGAGATTTTAAATAGCAGAAAATTAACAATACATGGTTTCATTTTTGTGGGGGACGTATTAATTTGTGAACCCCGTATACGATGGTTGGAGTTATCTCCGACCCTTAATTTGACAAAAGGAATCAAAGTTGCCTTTGTCGCCACGGTTATAATAAGGTGCATTTCCACAAGGAAAACCATCGAAAAATGGATCACATCATCAAGATTCAAGAAACCATTTGTTTTTGTGCTCCGTCAAAGATCTCATTTCAATAAAAAAAATTGCTGACCAAACGGATCCTCTACATAGTATTCCTCTCATCACTCAACTCCATCCCCTGGTTTTTTTCTATAAGAGGTCTTCAAATTGAGAAAGAATCCAGTTTTTCCTAACGGCTTTTCGTATCTTTTTTTTATTTCCAAGCTGTCCACGTTTGTGGAGCCAGTAGAGCAGAGCGAGAAGACGCAGAGCAAAGCGCCCAAGAGGAAGGTGAAGCGTCTGGCCCCACTCCGCGATGAGGTGGAGACCGCGCATGAGCCGGTGGAAGGCCGGGAGGACGGGGAAGCCCAGGAGAGTGAGGAGTTGGTGCCGCCGGGCCGGAAGACCAAGAAGAAGAAGGACAAGAGCAGGCGGGAGAGCAAAGGTCAGTGTCTGGTAGGCTCTGAAAAACATTCAGGTAGCTCGGGCCGGGATTCGAACCCGGGACTCCTGCTTTCTAGTGCAGCACTGACCACTTATTACGTTGAGAAGGGAAAAGCTTTTTATTAAATTATGTTCTCCTCAAAGCAAACAAAACAAGAGCAGGAGCGAGAGCAAAGGTTGGTAGATTCTTGCTTGTTAATGTGCTCCAATCTTAGAAGTCTTGACAGAAGTCTTGATAGAATTCTCAATAGAAGTCTTGATAGAATTCTCAATAGAAGTCTTGATAGAATTCTCAATAGAAGTCTTGATAGAATTCTCAATAGAAGTCTTGATAGAATTCTCAATAGAAGTCTTGATAGAATTCTCAATAGAAGTCCTGATAGAATTCTCAATAGAAGTCTTGATAGATTTCTCAATAGAAGTCTTGATAGAATTCTCGATAGAAGTCTTGATAGAATTCTCGATAGAAGTCTTGATAGAATTCTCAATAGAAGTCTTGATAGAATTCGCAATAGAAGTCTTGATAGAATTCTCAATAGAAGTCTTGATAGAATTCTCAATAGAAGTCTTGATAGAATTCTCAATAGAAGTCTTGATAGAATTCTCAATAGAAGTCTTGATAGAATTCTCAATAGAAGTCTTGATAGAATTCTCAATAGAAGTCTTGATAGATTTCTCGATAGAAGTCTTGATAGAATTCTCAATAGAAGTCTTGATAGAATTCTCAATAGACGTCTTGATAGAATTCTCAATAGAAGTCTTGATAGAATTCTCAATAGAAGTCTTGATAGAATTCTCAATAGAAGTCTTGATAGAATTCTCAATAGAAGTCTTGATAGAATTCTCAATAGAAGTCTTGATAGAATTCTCAATAGAAGTCTTGATAGAATTCTTGATAGAAGTCTTGATAGAATTCTCAATAGAAGTCTTGATAGAATTCTCAATAGAAGTCCTGATAGAATTCTCAATAGAAGTCCTGATAGAATTCTCAATAGAAGTCTTGATAGAATTCTCAAAAGAAGTCTTGATAGAATTCTCAATAGAAGTCTTGATAGAATTCTCAATAGAAGTCTTGATAGAATTCTCAATAGAAGTCTTGATAGAATTCTCAATAGAAGTCTTGATAGAATTCTCAATAGAAGTCTTGATAGAATTCTCAATAGAAGTCTTGATAGAATTCTCAATAGAAGTCTTGATAGAATTCTCAATAGAAGTCTTGATAGAATTCTCAATAGAAGTCTTGATAGAATTCTCAATAGAAGTCTTGATAGAATTCTCAATAGAAGTCTTGATAGAATTCTCAATAGAAGTCTTGATAGAATTCTCAATAGAAGTCTTGATAGAATTCTCAATAGAAGTCCTGATAGAATTCTCAATAGAAGTCTTGATAGAATTCTCAATAGAAGTCTTGATAGATTTCTCGATAGAAGTCTTGATAGAATTCTCGATAGAAGTCTTGATAGAATTCTCAATAGAAGTCTTGATAGAATTCTCAATAGAAGTCTTGATAGAATTCTCAATAGAAGTCGTGATAGAATTCTCAATAGAAGTCTTGATAGAATTCTCAATAGAATTCTTGATAGAATTCTCAATAGAAGTCGTGATAGAATTCTCAATAGAAGTCTTGATAGAATTCTCAATAGAAGTCTTGATAGAATTCTCAATAGAAGTCTTGATAGAATTCTCAATAGAAGTCTTGATAGAATTCTCAATAGAAGTCTTGATAGAATTCTCAATAGAAGTCTTGATAGAAATCTCAATAGAAGTCTTGATAGAATTCTCAACAGAAGTCTTGATAGAATTCTCAATAGAAGTCTTGATAGAATTCTCAATAGAAGTCTTGATAGAATTCTCAATAGAAGTCTTGATAGAATTCTCAATAGAAGTCTTGATAGAATTCTCAATAGAAGTCTTGATAGAATTCTCAATAGAAGTCTTGATAGAATTCTCAATAGAAGTCTTGATAGAATTCTCAATAGAAGTCTTGATAGAATTCTTGATAGAAGTCTTGATAGATTTCTCAATAGAAGTCTTGATAGAATTCTTGATAGAAGTCTTGATAGAATTCTCAATAGAAGTCTTGATAGAATTCTCAATAGAAGTCTTGATGGTGATATACCAAACTGTTGCTTACTGACATAAAAAAAAATGCAAACTGCTTACCAGGGTACTGATTAAATTTACCAAAATGCAATCTCAAAGCGTCGGTTTAATCTCAAAATCTAGTGGGCCTGACGTTTCGATCCTAGCAGGACCTTTCTCCAAAATCCAAAACTGAGAAACGTAGTGAGTCTGACATTTTGTTTCTAGCTTGAGCCTCTTCTGACTTTGAGAAAGGTCCTACCAAGCTTCCATTTTTGAGAAGGTTATTCCGTTGGATGGATTGTATCCTGTCTTTGTACTCAGAACCCATGAGCATGGAAGAGGCCGTGATAGCCGCACAGACAGGGGTGGTCCCTTCCCAGCCCTCGCGCAACCTGAACGCCTCCATCCGGGAGAGGATCAAGATGAAAGTCATGAAGGCAAAGGTGGGTCGCGTCATCTCTCACTGATCAGTCTAGCATGGGTCTTGCCTAGGGAGTAGGGCTGCCGGTTTTGTTCCTAGCCCAGTTAGTGATTCTGAGGTGGCAAGTCATAGCTAATTAGTTCCACAGAAGATGGATATTGTGGATACACTATGTTGAGGTTAAGCATACATTTATATCAGACATGAAGTAAATAATTACGAATGCAACTTGCAAAAACGAAGAATGTGTTCTCTTAGAGTGATATACAAAAATGTTGCAAACTGCTTACTGACTAAAATTACCAAAATGCAAATCTCAAAATTTAGTGGGTCTGACGTTTTGATCCTAGCAGGACCACTCTCAAAGGTAGAGTGACAAGGACAAAACAGATACATGTACACGAAGGAAGAGGGAAGAGAGTGAATAGGACATGGATGAGAAACAAAGGACAAAGAGTAAAGCTGGTAGGGCAAGATCAAGGGGAAGGGCAAGGAGTAGGGTAGGGATTAGTGAGAAGAGGGGGAAAGATCAAAGAGAGAAGTGTGGAGGAGTGAACACAAAAGAAGGATTATCAGAAAGCTGCATGGTGTTAGTCATCCTCCTGGATGTTGAGACCAATGTGTTCTCTTCTTTCATTTGACTGTATATACATGTATTATTTTCCTAGCTTGTTAAATGATAATTGAAATGAAAAAAGTGTCAGCAAAGAAAGTGGTCTGGTTTGTCTTGACTGCAGGAGAAGGCGGAGGAGACGATGCGGGAGGAGGTTGAGAAGGATCCGGAGAAGGACCTGCCCTCGCGTCTGCTACGCGGCCTACGAGCTAGGGACATGGCCACTCGATTTGATGACCCCTCCTATGTGAGTCGCCGGTCTAACAACCTTCAAATCAGACCATGCGATTTTGAAGATATGCTAGAGTGATTGGATAAATCATCCTAAATGACCCTTACTCTCCCCCAAACCTCTCACGATACCAAAGTTTAGGATGTTTAAGCGAGCAACCAGGCTGTTTGCCTCCTCTCAACCGTACACTCAGTCTCTCCCGAGGTGTAGAACAAAGAGGTATCAGAACAGCTTCTTCCCTCGTTCAGCCTCTCTCTGCAATTCACTTCCTTGTTCATGTTTTCCTCTCACCCGTACACTCTGTCTCTCCCAAGGTGTAGAACAAAGAGGTATCAGAACAGCTTCTTCTCACGTTCAGCTTCTCTCTGGAATTCCCTTCCTGGTTCATGTTTCCCACCTGCCTACGATCTTGCCTTTTTGAAGAGGAATGTCATTTCCTATCTCCAGCCTTCCTGAGTTCCTCCCTATTTCCTTATTTCCTTAGCCCTTAACCTTGAGTGGCTTTATAGTCTTGTTTTTGGCTAATATGCATACCCCCCGCAAATAAATGCTTTCTGAAATGTGAGGATTAAGCCTTTGGGTATGATTCTTCAAATGAGTGGTTTTGTCTAGTTAGAGATACGACCCCTAGTCATGTTTACCTGTCCTCGATAAGTCTCAAGTCAGGATCTACCAGTTACATTCTGATTGTCTGAAGCTGCTACCTTTTGGACGCTTCTTCCCTCGTACGTTAAATGAGAATACCGCTTAGTTGAAAGAGCCTGGGTCCTCAAGCCAAATTGACTCACGTAACCACTAATTATGATTACCCATCCTTAAAAAGTACAGCAAGTCCGAAGAGTTATAGATTCAGAGTTGCAGTCCTTGGACCCAACTTGATCCTTCTTCCCTCCCGAGTGAGAACTCTCACGGGGAAAAAGAACTCCATGAGCCAGTGTTTTCTGATTGCCGTGAACGATGTCCAGCCGCAAGTAACCCAAAGGGAATAGCATCCACTATGAGAGTGGAAGCTCTCGCATTGATGGCTGTCCGTGGTTGATTTTTTTTCTCCCTCCACAGCTGACTA
This sequence comes from Luidia sarsii, assembly GCA_949987565.1. NCBI lineage: Eukaryota > Metazoa > Echinodermata > Asteroidea > Paxillosida > Luidiidae > Luidia > Luidia sarsii. The sequence continues at coordinate 11,551,661 of OX465119.1, read as the reverse complement.
AGGAGGAGGAAGAGGAGGACATGGTCTTACAGCAGTCTATCGTGGCCAAGAACAAATGGAAGGCAGCCTTCAAGGCCATCAAGGCACAGGTGAGGGTCATTTTTTGGCTACAGTTGTAGATCCAATGCTGTAGAATCTATACAGGCATGCAACTTTTCTGCGGATCCGCAAATTTCCGCGTTTTTTAAATTCGGCCGTAAAAAAAATGAAATCCGTAAAAAAAAAAAAAAAAAAAAAAAAATTAATTAAAATGGATATTCTTCTCCCCTAACTATTATTTAAAACACATGCTGAGATCAGATTAAAAACTTTGATGTTTACTTTTAATTTTGTGTCAACAAAAATTAAATTTTCTGGGTGTATGCTTTGAAAAGCGTTAAAATCTGTCACTCAGCTTAAAGTCATAAGTGGTCAAAAACTGCTCAGAATGCACTGCAGAGCATCTAGAATCCAAACCCCACGCCGTAAGGGCTTCGTGGTTTGCGCTCGCAGTTTCATTCGGACATTTATCTTTTTTTTTTACAATTCAAGAGTTGCATGCCTGTCTATAGACTGATTCATTGAAATCTGATCTAATCACCCATGGAACATTTTGTTTCGGGACCGGACAGAAATCCGTCCTGCCGAACGAGGATGACATCTACGACTTCTTCACCCGCAACTTTGACCCGGACGAGGAGGAGGAGGAGCCCGCCAAGGCGACCGCAGAGGGCGAGGGGGAGGTTGAGGGCGAGGGCGAGGCTGAGGGCGAACCCGGTGACCAGGCAGGGCCCAGCGCCCCCCAGGGGGTGAAGCCCCCCGCCCCCGCAGTCACGTCCGGGTCGGGGGAGGAAGGGGAGAAGAAGCCGCTGCTGTCGGAGTTCTTCCTGGACCGGGACAGCTGGAAGGACTTCCCCACGGAGATGAAGGGTCCGGAGTTCATCTCGCTGCGGAGTCGGGAAGACCTGGAGAAGGGATACTACTTTGTGCCCAACCTGACTACGAGTGAGTTCACTCCAATGTTATAGGAATCCCTGTATGTGGTAATGGTTGAATTGCTTCTGACTGGCGCCCCCCATCCCGGCAAAGACTAGTTGACTATTAGAGAAGGCCACCATCTAAGGGCTGGATAGCTCAGATGGTAAGAGCACCTTAGATGGTGGCCTCCCAAATAGTCAACTAGTCTTTGGCACACCAGCGCTCTTACCATCTGAGCTATCCAGCCCTTAGATGGTGGCCTCCCAAATAGTCAACTAGTCTTTGCTGGGGTTGGGGCGCCAGTCAGAAGCAATTCAACCATTAACTGCCCTATATTTCCAGAAATCACATCCAAAAGTTTTCATTCAGATAAAAACAGCGATTACTTGTAAGCCTGGCTGCAGAAGTAAAGGTGTCCCACAAAACGGATGCAGCTGTTTCGAGCTTTATTTTTTCGAATGGAAAGAGGACACGAAAACTGATGGCGTCGTTTTTTGGTTGTCAATTTCGACGGCAGTACCCGCCGGGGATAAGATAGTGGGCGACGGAGCCCCACGCTACCTGGAGGATGAAGGGTTCTACGTGGGCATCAGGCCGGAGATCTCACGGCGCAACCAGAACGTGATGGAGCATCGTCTGCTGAACAGGCCGGATAAGGTAGGGGATTAAGTGGGGATAATCCCGGCGGCTTACTAATCCTGGGGTGGATTTTTTAGAAAGACTTACGGTCCATCGTAACTCCTCTTACGATGGATGATCCTTCTTAGTTGTGGTTGGTCTGACACTGTTTCTGTGCATAGTTACTGTTGCTGATATTGATTGAAGGGGATAATCCCGTCGGCTTACTAATCCTGGGGCTTATTTTTTACGATCCATCTTAACAATCAGTTGTGATTGGTCTGACATTATTAATGTAACTGAGTTACGATGGGTTTGGTGAAATCATCCACTGGTCTTGGTTTGCATTTTTTGCTGTCATGACTAGAGAGGATGTTATTTTTGTTGGTCATTGTGTCAAAAATAAGGGAGGCGGGACGTTGCGATCATAGCAGGACCTTTCTCAGAGGCAGAAAGTGTATTTTTGCGTAATTGTTCTAGATGTTTGCAACGACATGAACAGAAAGCTGCTTAAGTGCCAACATTTGCTTAAGTACGATTCATAGGATCACTCTGCCAACGCAAACCTCACTTTCGCTTCATGCTAAGCCAAAAAAAAGAGGAATACAATCCAAACCCAACTGATATCGAATCACAATGTGGTCTGTAATTCTGTTTACTCAAGGAAGAGTTTTCATGCTTAGCGGATTGTCATGCTTAAAGCCCCTACACAACATTGGTAAGATTGAAGAAAAGAAATGTTCACAGATTCACTTATACATTTTGAAGATATAGTAGAAACCTCGCACTGAAATATTTCTGCCTAAAATGCTGTATTTTGGGAGAAAAGAGTAAAAGAAATAGTTTACGTCTCACCGAGATCTAAACTCTTTTTCGGAACAGTACGGCATTGAATGCTGCATTTTCGCGAAATGAAGCGGTTTTCCCGATTTACTTGAGACTCGGTTGGCGGATTGAGCTGAAGTTTTCACAGGTGTGCTATTTCATGCATATGTTGGATCAGACAACGTATGGATGCTATTCTTTGACATCGACCAATGTTGTGTGGGGGCTTTAAGCGGCTCTATGATATTGGGCCCAGACCGTTCAACAATTGTTCCTCCGTGACAGGGTGAGAGGTGGTTCGGTGACGACGGCTGCATCAAGGTCCTGCCCGATCCGCTGAAGGACACCCCAGCCAGACCCAAGATACTCAGCAACGAGGAGCGGGAACCGGAGCTGCAGGTGGCCTTCCAGAAGGTGGGCACCAGGGAAACAGTAAACAGGGTGCCAGTGAATTGTTTGCCGGTGAGAAGAGTACGGTGAACTGTGTACCAGTGAACCGTGTACCGGTTAACTGTTCACCTGTGAATTGCTCACCTTTGAACTGTTCACCACTGAACAGGGTACCAGTGAAAAGGGTACCAGTGAACAGGGTACCAGTGAACAGGGTACCAGTGAACAGGGTACCAGTGAACAGGGTACCAGTGAACAGGGTACCAGGGAACAGGGTACCAGTGAACAGGGTACCAGTGAACAGGGTACCAGTGAACAGGGTCTGTTTTCAAAGCTTTTATACCTTTCCGTGATTTTGAATTGCTTCAGTGTTGTCGCTTTGTCTTCGCCCTTCCCCCTCCCCCTCCCCCTCCCCCTCTACCTCCCCCTCCCCCTCCCCCTCCCCCTCTCCCTCCCCCTCCCCCTCCCCCTCCCCCTCTCCCTCTCCCTCCCCCTCCCCCTCCCCCTCCCCCTCCCCCTCCCCCTCCCCCTCCCCCTCCCCCTCCCTCTCCCCCTCTCCCTCTCCCTCCCCCTCCCCCTCCCCCTCCCCCTCCCCCTCTCCCTCTCCCTCCCCCTCCCCCTCCCCCTCCCCCTCTCCCTCTCCCTCCCCCTTCCCCTCTCCCTCCCCCTCCCCCTCCCCCTCCCCTTCCCCCTCCCCCTCTCCCTCTCCCTCCCCCCGATCAGGCGGTGGCGGTGGAGTTTGACCATCGCTACATTGACGGCATAGGCCACAACCTGAGGGCCCAGTACCAGCTGGACGTAGACGTTAACATGCTGGTCTTCACCCACCACCCGCTCTTCAGCCGGGAGCACGTCCTGGCCTCTAAGCTCCAGAAAATGTACGACCAGTTCCTCAAGATGAAGCAGAAGGACAAGGCCGAGTACCTGAGCAAGAAGGTAAAGACCTCTCCATTGTTTACAAACATTTCGCCGTCATTTTGTATGGCCGGCAAAAAAAAAAAAAAAAAAAACAATTTCTACTCAGTTGCCACAGAATATCTCCTCAATACCCACGTGCTGCTGAATAACTGCTAAATTGGAAAGTATACTTTAGCCAAAGCATTGTAATTCAGTCGAGATTTGAGGCTTATTTTCATCACTTTGCGTGTCATTATTCAACTTTGTACCTTTATGGCCAGCCATAGTTTTGCCCACCGTGGTTGGTAGAATCTGAAGTCGTGACGTAACAAAAGAAAGGTCTATAACCCTCTCTGTTCTGGGACGAGCTCCCGATCTGCTCGTTTCCAAGTTTCCAGAGACTTTATTTTGGTATGTAAGACCACATTGACTGACCGTTTCAAACTGGCAGGTTGGTGAGGTAAGATCTGGACGATCGTGAGCACAAGTCCACCAACGATTCACCAAGTGGTGCTCTAGATTGATTCCACCAAGCCTTATCATCAACCGTAACTCGTTTACAATGGATGACCAATTACAGTTATCATACTTTAGACCACTACTGTGCATCATCCTACGTTTGATCGCATGTTTCCGACGAGTTGAATGAAATTCGTCACTGATCACTTACGCGTCAAGCTCTGAATCGATTTTTTGGGGTCCACCAGCTGCAAGCCCTCAACTATTTGTCGATGTTTGAGTGAAGTTTCCTCAAGCAGTACAGCATCCCAGACCGTATGATTTCAACATGAGGATTCTATCATGACCATCTACAAAGTGTGTAAATTAGAAGGAAATCTGTGGACATCGATCGTTTTCCGATCTTCCCGATGTTGTATTGGGCCGTTAAGCGCCAAGATCTGAATTTTTTTTTTTTTCCCCGCTAGCTGCAAGCCCTCAAGCTGGCCGTGCGCAACCTGCAGGTGCAACTGCAGGACTCGAGGCAGGGGACGCTGGGTCCGGGCGAGACCACATCAGAGCAGAGCTCCCAGAGGATGGCGGACTACAAGAACCAGATTAGGCGAGTGGCAGTATGCTGAAATTGTTATCCATTTGAAAAATTGGCCCCAAAAAAACTTTGACTGGACCAGGACTTAAACCCCAAGACCTCTTTATGTACCAGTGCTCTTCCGTCTGAGCTATCCAGCCCTTAGATGGTGGCCTTCCCTAATAGTCAACTAGTCTTTGGCACACCAGTGCTCTTACCATCTGAGCTATCCAGCCCTTAGATGGTGGCCTTCCCTAATAGTCAACTAGTCTTTGGCACACCAGTGCTCTTACCATCTGAGCTATCCAGCCCTTAGATGGTGGCCTTCCCTAATAGTCAACTAGTCTTTGGCACACCAGCGCTCTTACCATCTGAGCTATCCAGCCCTTAGATGGTGGCCTTCCCTAAAAGTCAACTAGTCTTTGGCACACCAGCGCTCTTACCATCTGAGCTATCCAGCCCTTAGATGGTGGCCTTCCCTCTAATAGTCAACTAGTCTTTGGCACATCAGTGCTCTTACCATCTGAGCTATCCAGCCCTTAGATGGTGGCCTTCCCTAATAGTCAACTAGTCTTTGGCACACCAGCGCTCTTACCATCTGAGCTATCCAGCCCTTAGATGGTGGCCTTCCCTAATAGTCAACTAGTCTTTGGCACACCAGCGCTCTTACCATCTGAGCTATCCAGCCCTTAGATGGTGGCCTTCCCTAATAGTCAACTAGTCTTTGGCACACCAGCGCTCTTACCATCTGAGCTATCCAGCCCCTTAGATGGTGGCCTTCCCTAATAGTCAACTAGTCTTTGGCACACCAGTGCTCTTACCATCTGAGCTATCCAGCCCTTAGATGGTGGCCTTCCCTAATAGTCAACTAGCCTTTGGCACACCAGCGCTCTTACCATCTGAGCTATCCAGCCCTTAGATGGTGGCCTTCCCTAATAGTCAACTAGTCTTTGCCAGGGTGAGAGCAATTGGGGGCGGCAATTGAAGCCCGAGCCTAAGTCTTTATTTCACAAACGGCCCATGGAAGCCGCTTATGCGCTATTAATCCACGGGTGAGGATCAGACTCGACAATTTGAAGGTGCTCTTCCATCTGAGCTACGTCAGGCCCACTAAACTTTGAAATTTGAAGGTTTGTTGGCTCAATAAGCACCGTACAGAGTATTCACCAAGAAACTGGTGCCAAACGCTTGTTTGTAGATGCCCGCGACTTTGAAACGGGCTTATTACGTCGAGCAGGGCAAACCTTTGTTGAGCTCCAGTGAATCTGGTTTTTGCAGGGAGGTGAGAAGACTGAGGGACAACGAGCTGCTTCACGACCGTCAGCTCCTGCGCAACATCCTGAAGGTCTGGAAAGATGTCAAGGCGCTGCGTGAGGAGCAGGGTTGCACCAACACCCCGGTCAAGCTCAGAATACAGAAGTAAGCCCCGGGCAGGCTGAGCGATCCCCGCCACCCTCGGAGCGGGGTGGTGGGAGGGAGGGAGGGTTGGGGGAACTTCAATCGGGGTAGACCTTCACCTTGTTGGAGCTGTCCTCATCAGGAGCCCCCCCCAAAAAAAATTACAAAATTAAGCCAATTAAATGCCAAAATTTGCTGAAAAACAAAATGTCATGATTCACAGGATCCCCTTGCCTACCCAAACTTCACTTTTGTTTCATGCTAAGTAAAGAAGAGTGGAATACAAGTCCAAAGCAACTGACATCAGATCAGAGTGTGGTTTGTAATCCTGTTTACACGAGGAAAAATTGTCCTGCTTTCCACGCTTAAGCGGCTCTATGAAATTAAGTCCCTGGGCCGAATTTCATAGAGCTGCTTAAGGTTATAAATCTGCTAAGCAGGACATTTCTTCCCTGGTTAACTGACGAGATTGCCATCCAAATTTCACTTGATGCTCGCTGTACTTAACTTGTACTCCGGCAATTGGTTGCTTAGCATGAAATAGAAGAGGAACTTTGGCTGGTAACCTGATGCTAACGAGAAAGGTTTTTCATGCTTAAGGAAATTTTGGCTCTCTATGAAAATTTGCCCCAAGTTCCACTTGTATCCTAAGCTGATCGCCCCCAATAGTTGAATACAAGTTGAACGACATCAGTACCAAATGAACTAATTATCTTGTTGATTAAAGGTGATTCTTTGTTTTTCTCAGGGAAGAGAGCAACAAGGCGTTGGACCAGGCGGAGTGGACCGCCCTTCAGGAGGATGCCGTGGAGGAGATGAGGCAGGAGTTTGAGGAGGAGCACAGGGGACAGATGCAGCGATACCAGGCTTCCCTGGCCGCCTGGAGGGAACAAATGAAACTCAAGGTCAGGCCACAATCTCTGTCTTTTAAAGATTGATATATTTTTTTCTAATTGCCATAATTTGCCATAATTTGCCATAATTTGCCATAATTTGCCATAATTTGCCATAATTTGCCATAATTTGCCATAATTTGCCATAATTTGCCATAATTTGCCATAATTTGCCATAATTTGCCATAATTTGCCATAATTTGCCATAATTGTAATTAAAAAAGAAAAAAAAAGAAGTTCTTTTCCTATTGTACTCTTTCTGTCATCCAATTTGTTTGGAGAGCCCCCTGACAGAAACTAGTTTCTTTTGGGCAATCTGAGGCAATCCTCGTATTCAGTGGGATCGTCTATTTCCACAATCCCAAATGAAGTCCACCAAGAAAAAGGAGAGGCTGACACTGGCAGTACGAAAGGGAAAACTTAATTGAAGACAAAAGACTACGACTAGAATGAGCGAGATGAGTGTTGCGTGACAACTTTAAGGGGAAGAGAAACAAGAACACTCATTAGCATAAAAGGTCAGGGGTGAGAAATGGGCACCCATTAGCATACGATTCGAGTTGCCAATGAGGGCGCCACAGATTAATACCAGAAAGCCGTGGATGCGATTGATGACGCTTCGCCTCAAATTGAAAAAAAAATATGCAAATTGGGAAAATTAAATAAAAAACGAAGGAAATTCAATAAAAAACACTGAAAACATAAAACAAGACAGAAAAATAGAATCATGAATAATTAATGAGCTATAATTAGACCAAACATTATTTTTTTCAATTGGAATTTCACACAAATGTTCATTAGGGTGATATACAAAAATGTTGCAAACTGCTTACTGACTAAAATTACCAAAACGCAAATCTCAAAATTTAGTGGGCCTGACGTTTCGATCCTAGCAGGACCACTCTGCCTTTGAGAAAGGTCCTGCTAGGATCGAAACGTCAGGCCCACTAAATTTTGACAAATGTTCATTATGTAATTCTCTATTACCCTGCCAAATATCCTTTGAATCCATCATTGAACGACCGAAATCCCCCCCCCCCCTGGCTGTGAGATGGTAAAAAAACCCAGCTTTTTGAGGGTTAAAGATTTACAATCATGTCCTTTGAAGTCACGCTTCACCTCAAACTCCTCTCGCCCCGCGTGCAGAAAGCCAAGAGGAAGAAGAGGCGGCAAGGCTCTCAGGAGAACCTCACGGAGGAGCAGGAGGAGAACCAAGAGGAGGGGGAGGCTGACGATGCCGCCCCTGCCATTCCCAAGCCCATCAAGCCTGACCATCAGTTCAACGAGGAAGAGGCCAAGGCCTCCGTCTTGGAGAAGATGCTCAAATGCCGACGGAAACCAGGTCAGTTAGATCGTCCTTTCACTGCATTAGGCCAATTTAAAAACAAACAAACCCAATAACCAGATGTTTAGCGCCCCCAACCACTTTTCAATTTAAGTGATATACAAAAATGTTGCAAACTGCTTACTGACTAAAATTACCAAAATTTAGTGGGCCTGACATTTAGATCCTAGCAGGACCTTTCTCACTCTGCCTTTGAGAAAGGTCCTGCTTTTTTTTTTAACCCCCTCAAAATTGTAACTTTCATGATTTTTTTTCCGGGTAAAATGATTTTTAAAAAGTCATAGTTTTTATGTACTCAGTTGTCACTGTGGAAATTTCGAGTGCGATTAATTCGGTTGTTTTGGAGGAAGGGGTCGGTCTGCCATTTTGAAAAAGGCAGGATGCTAAACATGTTTTTTTTTATTTGGCCTTTTAGGAAGGTTTGCGGTGAAACCATGTATAAGGTCTCTTTTAGGAAGAGGTGTGGTTCTGAAAAGAACCTGGGTGGTAACTCAACGTTCTCTGCAAAACCCTCCTAGATTGTTTCACCCACCATGCAAAGCCTTAAGTCTTATTTAGACCGCCCTAAAGATTTTCTTCTTCCTCGGTGCTATTCACAGGCGAGCCGGTCATCACACCGGAGCTGACAAACACCGCCGTCATCACGCCCACCCACGAGTGCCCCAAGTCAGAGCAGTCACGCCGAACGGACGTCCAGAAGAGCAAGTGCTTCGTCAAGGTGCTCTTCAACCACAAGGAGGTGTCGCGGACGGCCATTAAGTAAGCCACCGTTGCACAGAGGCTGCACTTACCCCATAGAATCTAGTTTTGTATTGGAACCAATGCCTTGTATTGTAAAAAAAGTCAACTTCAAAAAATTAGGATCGAAACGTTATGCCCCCCTAATTTTTAGTAATTGCATTTTGGTAAATTTAGTCATTTTTGGATATTAATAAGTCAACTTGGTTGATTTGAATTCTTATACCTGCTGTTTTTTTTCATTTGTTTCTCAGATCCCTGACGTCGGAATTCACAATCCATTTTGGGGAAATCTTTAACATCCAGATAGTGCAGTGGCCCGAGAGTGTTATACTTCAAGTGAGTTTGAATCAGATCCATCTCTTTCATCGAAATTCAAATGATGAAAAATGACAGCCTGACCAAGGGTCCCTGTGTTTCCCGTATAACCAGTGAGCTGGTCATGATTATGTCCTGGTCATGAATTGGTCCTCTCATTTGGTCTTGTTTGGTTTTGGCCTTAAAAAAACCAAAAACGCTTAGGCTTCAGCTCCGGCTTCGTCTCTGTTATCCAAAAGCTCAAAACACAGGTCGGAGTTCTTTGTTGAAGTTGAAGCTTTGGATTATTTGTTTTAAATTGCAGTATGACATTCAAAAACGAAGCCAAAAGCCTCCCGTTTTCATGCATTGAAATTTAAATGGACGAAGGAAAGAAAGATAAAGCCGGAGCCTGAGCCTAAGCTGAGTTTTGGAAAAGGGCCCATGTTTTGCCTTCATGCCTTTGAGAAAGGCCAATGTGGAAAGTGTGCGGTGACACCGTGTAAGTCATCTCTTTTGGGCCACTAACTACACTAACTGCAATTAGGCCACTAACTACAATTTTGCATTTCACCACAGGTCCAATGGATTGGTAAGCAGTTAGCAACAGATTGACATTTTTTGGTTCTTGATCATCTCTTTTGAGAGACTGAAAAGAGTCATTAACTCAATGTTGTGGGCAGTGTGTGCTCTGCCCGTCATCAGGAGAATGGTCCTGCTAGGGTCGAAACGTCAGGCCTTTTTCCTGTTTTGTGTGTCAGAGTTGTGCGTATTTCAGTGTGCGCTATTCACATTTCAGGTGTTTGAGACGGGCGTCTTGAGCAACACCCTCCTGGCGGAGATCTACTCGGCCGTGCCAGAAACCCAGGTGACTGCCGACAAGGTGCACCTGGAGGAGTTTGAGTTCAGCAGTGACCAGCACGTGACCTTTGAGCACAGCGCCGTGGGCAGTGGTGAGCTCAGCTGGGAGAGAGGGGAGGAGCGGGTCATAACGAGGGAGGGAGAGGGGGAGGGGGAGGGAGAGAGAGAGGGGGCACTGGATGTGTGATATTGCCGACTGTTCGAACAGCGAGCCGCATTTGGGAGCTGAGGATCAGAGTTTCTTGGGTCATAACAAGAGAGGGAAAGGGAGAGGGAGAGGCAGAGGCAGAGGACTGGGACAGGGACAGGGACAGGGACACAGGCAGGGACAAGGACAGGGACAGGGACAGATATGGGCAGGGACAGGGACGGACAGGGACGGGCAGGGACAGGGACAGGGACAGGGACAAGGACAGGGACAGGGACGGACAGGGACGGGCAGGGACAGGGACAGGGACAGGGACAGGGACACAGGCAGGGACAGGGACAGGAGCAGGGACAAGGACAGGGACAGGGACAGGAGCAGGGACAGAGACAGGGACAGAGACAGGCAGGGACAGGGAGGGACAGGGACAGGGAGGGACAGGGACAGGCAGGGACAGGGACAGGGACAGGTACAGGGACAGGGACAGGGACAGAGACAGGGCAGGAAAAGGGACAGGGACAGAGACAAGGACAGAGACGGGCAGGGACAGGGACAGAGACATGGACAGGGACAGGGACAAGGACACAGGCAGGGACAGGGACAGGAGCAGGGACAAGGACAGGGACAGGAGCAGGGACAGGAGCAGGGACAGAGACAGGGACAGAGACAGGGCAGGAAAAGGGACAGGGACAGAGACAGGGACAGAGACGGGCAGGAACAGGGACAGACACGGGCAGGGACAGAAACGGGCAGGGACAGGGACAGAGACATGGACAGGGACAGGGACAGGGACAGAGACGTACAGGGACAGGGACAGGGACAGGGACAGAGTGGCATCCAGGGATATAGCCAAGCCTGATATTGATGTGTGTTTTCCTTCTCTTCCTGTGCAACAGGGGAGACCTTCCAGCTTGGTTCAGGGGACTCTGCTCAGCAGATGACCCTGCTGACCTCTGGGGTACTGATGTCCAGCGTGGCCTGGGGCATGGGGGACGATGACCAACCTCTGGTGCCTCCCGCCAATCAGAACTCCAACGCCCTGAGGTATGGGAAACCCACGAACTCACTCCTGAAGAGGCTTTCATCTCCTCCCCTATAGTCTGGACCCAATGTCATCGAGCTGCTTAGCGGCAAAATTTGCTGATGCACAAAATGTCATGAGCAGCGAGATCACTTTGCTAACCCAAACTTCACATTTGTTTCATGCTAAGAACAGTACCATGTCTACAGGCACATAATGATACAATTGACCACAAAAAGCACGAATTGCAATCAATACATTGGAACGGCGCTTTAACGAACATCCCGGGATCCATGAAAATGTTTTGGTATAGTGGTCGTTTTTTATAGCAGTTGTGGCCACATAATTTGTACACAAAAATTGGGAGCCAAAGGGCATGTTCGTTATAGCCGAATGTTTTGGATATATTGGCGTTTGTTATAGCAATGTTCCACTGTACTACCACTGAATAGAAAAGAAGATGATACAATCACTGAATGAAATAGCGAAGGTAGAATTCAACATTACCTTTGATTGATCCCATCTGTGTGACAGCAAAGTCAAGCATCTGGACGCTGTGGCTGCCATCGGAGCCACAGGCATGATAGACCCCGAGAAGCTGAGCAAGTGGGTGGCCGAGGCCCGTCTGGATCCCAACGACCCTGCCAACGCCAACCTGCTGTATCTGATGAAGGTACCAGACCAGACTCTTGGGCCCTTGGCCCTTGTCCCAAACCTGGCTTAGGCTCAGGCTCTGGCTTTGTCTCCATTTTGTTTGTCCATTTTAAAGTACAAGGCATGAGAACAGGAGGCCTTTGGCTCCTTTTTTTTAAATTCTATACTGCGTTTTGTAAAATAATCCAAAGCTTCAACTTCAATAAAGAACCTCAACCTGTGTTTTTCAGCTTTTGGATAACAGAGATGAAGCTGGAGCCGAAGCCTAAGCCGGGTTTTGCAAAAGGGACCAGGGCAAGACCTAGGCTCAGGCTTGGGCTTGGGCTCGGGCTTTGTCTCCATTTCTCCCATCCATTTTAAACTTTAAGCCACAAAGACGGGAGACTTGTGGCTTCAAAATGGGTTTTCATCTTTCAGATTACAGAGATGACGCATTAGTCGAACTCGAAGCCAGTCTCTTGGTGAATACTCTGTACTTGACAAGCCAACAAACCTATGAATTAGCGGACACACCACAGCCTGGTTTATCAGGTGTGGTCAAGACGGAGACGAAGCCTGAGCCAGAGCCCGATCCATGGATTCGTATAAAGGGCCTTAGGCTTGCATGTTGGTGAAAGCCATAGCCAGTGAATTGAAGTCCCAACTCGTTCCCCCACCAATCAATCTGTCCCCACCCTCAGGATGCCAGGGCAGAGGATGGCCAGGGATACAGGGTGCCAGACTTCTTCCGGCTGGAGCAGCTGCAGGAAGAGTTCAACTTTACGACGGCCGAGGAGCTGGCTGCCGTCAAGAGGCTGAGAATCATCGAGTTGCGGCAACAGGAGGCGCCTGAATTCCACAACTACAAGATGATACCCGTCCTTGAGAGAGAGATTCCTGATACCCTGCTCGCAGTGAGTAAACTAAGTGACTACTCAATTGAGTCAGTGTCCTACTCACAGTGAGTAACCAAGTGCCTACTCAATTGAGTCAGTGTCCTACTCACAGTGAGTAACCCACTGACTTCTCAATTGAGTCAGTGTCCTACTCACAGTGAGTAACCAACTGCCTACTCAATTGAGTCAGTGTTCTACTCACAGTGAGTAACCAACTGCCTACTCAATTGAGTCAGTGTCCTACTCACAGTGAGTAAACAACTGCCTACTCAACTGAGTCAGTGTCCTACTCACAGTGAGTAACCCACTGACTTCTCAAATGAGTCAGTGTCCTACTCACAGTGAGTAACCAACTGCCTACTCAATTGAGTCAGTGTTCTACTCACAGTGAGTAACCAACTGCCTACTCAATTGAGTCAGTGTCCTACTCACAGTGAGTAACCAACTGCCTACTCAACTGAGTCAGTGTCCTACTCACAGTGAGTAACCAACTGACTTCTCAATTGAGTCAGTGTCCTACTCACAGTGAGAAACCATCTGCCTACTCAATTGAGTCAGTGTCCTACTCACAGTGAGTAACCATCTGCCTACTCAATTGAGTCAGTGTCCTACTCACAGTGAGTAACCCACTGCCTACTCAACTGAGTCAGTGTCCTACTCACAGTGAGTAACCAACTGCCTACTCAATTGAGTCAGTGTCCTACTCGCAGTGAGTAACCATCTGCCTACTCAATTGAGTCAGTGTCCTACTCACAGTGAGTAACCAACTGCCTACTCAATTGAGTCAGTGTCCTACTCATAGTGAGTAACCATCTGCCTACTCAATTGAGTCAGTGTCCTACTCACAGTGAGTAACCAACTGCCTACTCAATTGAGTCAGTGTCCTACTCACAGTGAGTAACCATCTGCCTACTCAATTGAGTCAGTGTCCTACTCACAGTGAGTAACCATCTGCCTACTCAATTGAGTCAGTGTCCTACTCACAGTGAGTAACCCACTGACTTCTCAATTGAGTCAGTGTCCTACTCGCAGTAAGTAACCAACTGCCTACTCAATTGAGTCAGTGTCCTACTCACAGTAAGTAACCAACTGCCTACTCAATTGAGTCAGTGTCCTACTCACAGTGAGTAACCATCTGCCTACTCAATTGAGTCAGTGTCCTACTCACAGTGAGTAACCAACTGCCTACTCATTTGAGTCAGTGTCCTACTCACAGTGAGTAACCCACTGACTTCTCAATTGAGTCACAGTGTCCTCACAGTGAGTAACCCACTGACTTCTCAATTGAGTCACAGTGTCCTCACAGTGAGTAACCAACTGTCTACTCAATTGAGTCAGTGTCCTACTCACAGTGCGAAACCAACTGAGTCACTCTCCTACTCACAGTGAGTAACCAACTGCCTACTCAGTTGAATCACTGTTCTACTTAAAGTGAGTAACCAACTTCCTACTCAATTGAGCCACAGTGTGCTACTCACAGTCAGTAACTAACTGCTACTCAGTTGTTCCATAGTGTCCTAGTACCATACTTGTTTGTGAGTAACTTGATTCCCTAATTCATGCCAGGGAATCAGGTTGTTGTTGGTAAGTGTTTAGCTAGTGGCTACCCACCTACAAGCCACTCGCTAGCAGCCGCTGTCAATTACCCTAGACCCGCGTGTTACACCTGGCCGTAGCCACTGCCATTGGCAACAATAAGCTTCCAATTCTCACAGCGGGCCGATCGGACTGATTCTTCCAGGAGTACGAGAGGCGTAAGAAGAAGGAGCAGGCGGGAGTACTGGAGGAAGACATGGACCCGCACCGGGCTGCTGTGGCGAAGTTCCTTGGACAGGTGAGGGCTCGGGTAGATGAATCTAGAGGAATCTTGGCCAGTGCTGGGCCTGTCCAAGACAAGATGATCAACAAACCAATCCATCATAGATATAACATGATGTTTGCGTCTAGGAGAATTTGCCCTGCTCGACGTGATAAACACTAAGGATGATCCGTGGCTTCATAAACATAGATTCCAACTTTTGAACAAATTTAAAAAATGGCAAAAAAAAAATTCGACTGGAGCAGGATTTGAAGCCAAGACCACTGGATTAACGCCCTTAGATGGTGGCCTTCCCAAATAGCCAACTAGTCTTTGCCGAGGGTGGTGGGCACCAGTCAGAAGCATTTAGCCATTAAACAAACTCAGTCAAGATTATCTGTAGATGCTGTCCCTACAACCTTGACCGCAACTTTCTATCGTCGTCATCCCCCACCATGGATAGCCTGAAGTTGAATCTAAAGCATGCTTTTGTCCGATGACTCGGGTGGATGCAGGTCCGTGAGCGTGTAATAGCCCGGTTCCGAGCGGCTCAGCACAAGTACTCCCTGCAGGACGTGGTGAACGAAGACCAGGTACCAGACATCAGGTGAGCACTGCAAGCACTGCGACGCCAGGCTCTGACTATAGTCACCCCTGCCAGTTCTATTTGTCAGCCTTGGCTGGCAGTCTACCACCAATAGGGATGGAGGCTTATGCCTTGCTTCAGACTAGTCACCCCTCCCAGTTCTATTTGTCAGCCTTGGCTGGCAGTCTACCACCAATAGGGATGGAGGCTTATGCCTTGCTTCAGACTAGTCACCCCTCCCAGTTCTATTTGTCAGCCTTGGCTGGCAGTCTACCACCAATAGGGATGCAGGCTCATGCCTTGCTTCAGACTAGTCACCCCTCCCAGTTCTATTTATCAGCCTTGGCTGGCAGTCTACCACCAATAGGGATAGAGGCTCATGCCTTGCTTCAGACTAGTCACCCCTCCCAGTTCTATTTGTCAGCCTTGGCTGGCAGTCTACCACCAATAGGGGATGGAGGCTGATGCCTTGCTTCAGACTAGTCACCCCTCCCAGTTCTATTTGTCAGCCTTGGCTGGCAGTCTACCACCAATAGGGATAGAGGCTCATGCCTTGCTTCAGACTAGTCACCCCTCCCAGTTCTATTTGTCAGCCTTGGCTGGCAGTCTACCACCAATAGGGGATGGAGGCTCATGCCTTGCTTCAGACTAGTCACTCCCTCCCGGTTCCGTTTGTCAGCCTTGGCTGTCTATCACCGACAGGGATGGAGGCTAGTTACCCTTCGGTTGTAACGATAGGTCAAAAAACTGTTGGAAACTGCTCACTTACTAAAACAACCTGCAATACATCAATCTCAGAAGTTAGAGGGCCTGACGTTTCAATCCTAGCAGGACCCTTCTCTTTGCCTTTTGAGAGAGGATCGAAGCATCAGGCCCTCAAACTTTTGAGATCGGTCAAGGTGCTTACTTGCACTCTGTCATCCATTGCAGCATGCTGGGAGGGACACTGGTCAAGCTCTTTGAGCCCCGACGTCCGCTACGGCCGCAGAGGAAGGAGCGGAAGACAGTGACGGCCCAGAACCTCTTTGGTCTGGAAGTGTCCATCCTGGTCAACATCGAGCGGGCGGTGGACATCCCCATCAGGAGGGGGACAGCAAGGTGGGTCAAGTTGTTTGGAGTGAGACACCTCTTGTGTTCCAATCACAGGAATCAAAGGAGGACACATTTTAAGTAGGCATAGGGCATGGCGTTTCTCAGACGGACCGTCGTCAAAAGCAAGGAAAAACCTGAGGGAGAACGGAGGATTTTTTTATTTCTTCAGGATTTGTGTTATATTTGTTTTGTTTTATTTATTGTTTGTGGCTTCAGGTCTAGTTCCTTGGCTGCCTTTCTCTCAATCCTACTACTGTCAATGATGATTGCATTTCCATTTATTTCTTTTCCCGACTCTTTTTTCCCTCTTTTTTTTTGTTCCTTGAAAATTTACAGACAGTCCGGAACAAGCCAGATCTCAAAGGTGAGTGTAACTCCAGACATTACATTTAATGTACTCATTTGTGTTTTATAGGTACCTATCGCTGGTTTTTACATCGTTATTTTTGTGTAATGCGCCTTTGATCACCTCACTGGAAAGTGCTCACTGTAAATCCCAAATATTATTATTATTATTATTGTATTCATTTGTATGAATGAAGTAAATTTCAATTGTTCGCACAGTGTTCCCACACTGAAGTACATGCAGTATAGGAATGTTACAAGCTTCTTGTTGACCGAATTTGCTTGTTCGTGTGAGTGAAGTGAATTTCAATAAATCCTGCAAAGTGTTCCAACACTGAAAAACACTAAAGTAGTATAGAATTGTTACAATCATCTTTGTTGACCCAATTTTCACGTTTGTATGAATGAAGTGTTCCAACACCGAAATACAGTAGTATAGAATTGTTCAGTTCAGTAGCATAGAAACTACTGGTTGACCTAAATGACCCTACATATCGTTGCCGTTTTCACAAACGTGCGAAACATTTTCAAATGTCAATATCGCATAAAACGCACCTTATACATGCAGCTCACCGTATCACGCTAACGCTTTTCCACTATACCCATTTACAGACAGACGGAAATATGTTTTGAAACAGGGCACTAACTTTGAATGCACTTTAAAAAAAAAAGCATGCATGCATGCATGAATGAATTTGCCAGTTCGTGAAAATGGCCACATATATGAACCTTGGAACAGTGAGTTGATCCTATACCTCAAGCCTAGCAGGACTTCCCTCAAATACAGAAATGGAGTCCGTCAAGAAACCTAGGCCCAGCGGAATTTTCATTGTCTCGGGAAAGTCGACCGATTTGCAAAGTCTCTGATGGTCCTCTTTGCCGTGCACAGCCCCAGGTGCGTCCGTTCGTGGAAGTGATGTTCCAGCAGACGGTGCAGCGGACCTGCGTGGCTGAGGGACCCAACCCCAACTGGAACGAGGAGCTCAGAATCCAGTTTGTGTAAGGCACACTGTCACACTCCTTCCTAGGCGGCTGACTGTATTGCAACCAAGTGATCGAGCCAGATTGAGGCAGATCGAGCCAGATTGAGGCAGATCGAGACAGATTGAGGCAGATCGAGGCAGATCGAGACAGATTGAGGCAGATCGAGCCAGATTGAGTCAGATCGAGCCAGATTGAGGCAGATCGAGCCAGATTGAGGCAGATCGAGCCAGATTGAGGCAGATCGAGCCAGATTGAGGCAGATAGAGCCAGATTGAGGCAGATCGAGCCAGATTGAGGCAGATCGAGCCAGATTGAGGCAGATCGAGCCAGATTGAGGCAGATAGAGCCAGATTGAGGCAGATCAAGCCAGATTGAGGCAGATAGAGCCAGATTGAGGCAGATCGAGCCAGATTGAGGCAGATCGAGACAGATTGAGGCAGATCGAGCCAGATCGAGTCAGATTGAGGCAGATCGAGCCAGGTTGAGGCAGATCGAGCCAGATCGAGTCAGATTGAGGCAGATCGAGCCAGATTGAGGCAGATCGAGACAGATCGAGGCAGATCGAGCCAGATTGAGGCAGATCGAGACAGATTGAGGCAGATTGAGTCAGATCCAGCCAGATTGAGGCAGATCGAGCCCGATCGAAGCTGAAGTTTGGATCCAAAACAACGTTGCAGTTTTTGCATTGCTTGAAGTTTTGCTGGTACGCAAAACTAGAGATCTCGGGTTCAGTCAAAGTTTTCTTTGCTATTTTTTTAAAATTTACCTATAGATATGACCTCGACCAGCTGGATGGTCCAGTGGTTAAGGCATCTGCACTAGAAAGCAGGAGTCGCAGGCTTGAATCCCGCCCGAGCTGCCTGTATACCGCCCGAGCTGCCTGTATTTTTTTTTCAGCAATGCACTCAGTGCTTATTACGTCGAGTAGGGCAAACCCTCATTGATTTTTTTCAAAATTGTTTTCAAAATTCCCAGTCAGTTTTTCCTTAGGTTTTTCTTTTTTGATGGTCATCTCTCCAGGGCTCCCAACAACGACTACTCCTCGGCCAACCTGCAGACGGTGAAGGACACCATCTACCTGCACTTGTTTGACGAGGTGGTGACCGACCTGCTGGAGGATGACCGAGACCGAGGCACCAATGTCCACCAGCGGATGGAACGCCGATGGCTGGGCAGCATCTCCATGCCCTTCACCACCATCTACTTCCAGGGACGGGTCAGTTGGCCGGGAGGATAACTACCCAAGCACAGAATTCCTTTCTTTTTCTGGCCAATGGTGGCCTAAGGTGGCCAATGGTGGCCTTAGTTGACCATTGGTGGCCTTAGTTGACCATTGGTGGCCTAAGGTGGCCTATGGTGGCCTTATGTGTCCAATGATGGCCTTAGATGGCCAATAGTGGCCTTAGATGGCCAATGGTGGCCTTAGATGGCCTAAGGTGGCCTTGTGTGTCCAATGATGGCCTTAGATGGCCAATTGTGGCCTTAGATGGCCAATGGTGGCCTTTGGTGTCCAATGGTGGCCTCAGATGGCAATGGTGGCTTTGGTGGCTAATGGTGGCCTTTGGTGGCCAATGATGGCCTTACTGTATATAGCCTTAGGTGGCCAGTGGTGGTCCTAGGTAGCCCTAGGTGGCCCCATGTGGCCTAAGGTGGCCTTGGGTGACTTTGGTTTGCCTAAGGTGGCCAATGGTGGCTGTGGCCAATTTGCTGGCCCACGACATACAGAATAAGTAATATAGCCTTTAGAACAACAGGGGTTTCCTCTTGGATTTTGGTTGGGTTGCCCACAACTTGCAGAACACTTCTGAACAGGCAGAATCATGGAAGACCTTATTGAATCACCTCATGATCTGACTGATTCATCTGAGGCCTGAGGCAGTTCTGACTTTGTGATCTCCTCTGCTCAGGTGTCTGGGACCTTTCGCCTGGAGGCTCCCATGGTCCTGCTGGGCTACGACCGCAGCTCAGAGAACGTCAATCCTGGCTCTGCCAACGCCACCTACCTGACCCTCTTCATCACCATCGAGCCACCCCTGTCCGCTCCCGACAAGGTCAAGGAGAAGGTGAGTTCTGAAGCAAGGAGCCCTTCTCTGATTCACATACTCCGTGCCGTATACTCCGCCTCAAAGATGACGAGCTTGTGAAAGAATTTGCTCTGTAATGTTCCACCACAAGGGAAGAGGAAACCGGGACGGCCTTGCACATTGTACTTGCAGTATGTCCAGAGACACTGAAGGGAGGCTGCTACTAGATCAAAAATTGCTTCTCTGGCACAAAACCGTAGCAGTTGGAGAATTTCATAAATATAACATGATGTTTTGCGTCAAGAAAAATTAAATTCAATGAGGGTTTGCCTTGCTTGCCCGACGTGATAAACACTGAATGCTCAGTGCTTTGCCCGATGCCTGATGAAACAAATTCAGGCAGCTCAGGTGGGATTCGAACCCGCAACTCCCGCTTTCTAGTGCGGACCCCTTAACCACTTGACCACCGAGCTGGTCGAGGTCGTGTGGCGGATTGTGGAGAAAGCTTTAAGTCCCTTGCTCTGCAGCCGAATAATGATGATGATGATGAATCAAATCCACAATATGGAACTGGGTACCCATTATCCTCGGTCAGGTTTGGGGGAACCCAAATAATCCGAGGTGTCTGTGTTCTCTTGGGTGTTTCAGTTTGACTCCAACGAGGACGACAAGCTCCTGGCCTACACCGACAGCTACCAGGCGGAGGCCGCCGCCAAGTTCCCCAAGCGGGAGGTGCCCACCACCGTCATGGACATCAACGGCAAGGCGGTCTTCATCACGCGCTACTTCCGTCCCATCAAGCCGCCGGCTGAGGTCACCGCCAACCTCTCCGGTCTCAAATGCGCCGTGAGTACCGCAGGAGAGGAATCCCGCTCCTAGATCTCTCGGTCAATTCTAGAGCTCATGTCACACCCATTCTGCAGCTGTTAACTCCCTGTTTCCCTGCATCCCTGTTTCTGACCAGATCCAAATTTTGTTAAGCCGCGTCCGCACTGGACTTAAAATGGGTAAACTAACCGAGCAAATGGGTAAATTGACCATTTTAAGTCCAGTGCGGACAGCCCAGGAAGTTTTCCTCCCAGGTAACTTACCCGACTCCAGTGGGTAGTTTAACCGACCAACTTCTGCCCGGTTAAATTGACCAGGTCAGTTTAACCGAGTCGATAAGTCCAATCCGGACACGACGTCTCGGTAAACGACTCGGTAAAAAACCACATCCGGCGCCCCGCACGTTACGTTACTGTATGCAAGACTCGTGCGGGCGCAGGGTAACAACGTGTTTGTGTACCTAGAGTACACGCACATGTACACGAGTCGGTTAGTTTTACCGATCGTCTCGGTTAGTTTACCCGAGTCGAAAAGTCCAAGTGCGGACGCCGGGAAGATTTACCCATTGGAATGTTACCCACGGGCTCGGTAAAAAATAAGTCCAGTGCGGACACGGCTTTAGTGGTTTTTCCGTAGTTTGCATGATTCCACTCCCCAATACAACGCCAACTTGTTGACCATGTTCAACCCACCCAGGTGCTTGAGATCCTCCGATTCCCTTTTGCTTGCTGTCCCTCATGTTCACAATTCATGGGGTGATCCATCTTTGTCTAATGCCGGTCCCCATCTCTGGAATTCACTGCCGCTCAATATTCAATCTATCCATTCAATCTCTGAGTTCAAAGTTGCCCTTAAACACCACCTCTTTCTTAAAAGTTATAATTACTCTGCCTTTGAGAAAGGTCCAGCTAGGATCGAAACGTCAGGCCCACTAAATGTTAAGATTTGCATTTTGGTAATTTTAGTCAGTAAGCAGTTTGCAACATTTGTTTATATTACTTTAAGTTATAATTGTTCTTGGGGGTTTTTCCTCACTGTTTTTTCTTGTCTTTTCTTGTTTTTTCTTGTACTGCACGATGAGCATCTCTTAAGGCTGATTCCAGTGCGCTATAAATATTACTATTGATATTATTATCGTGGGCTATGAAAAAAAGTTTCAAGTGATGGCCGTAAATTCAATTTTTTATTTTTTTTTGTCTACAGGAGAGAGTGGCTCGCTTCGTGTCCTTGATTCCGTTTGTGTCGGATAGCGTCGTCTACCCCGGTCTCTGTGACATCTGGAGCACATGCGATGTGAGTAGAAGACAGGCCTGGTCTGTGCAAGACCAAGGGCTCTTTGCTACCTGCGCTGCATGGTGTCTAGCCGTCAAGCGGCGACATCAGTTGGGCATCCTTTACTGGATGGGCCTGATTCGACCCGGACTGGGATTTGAACCCCAGACCTCTGGTTTTGCCTACCTGTGCTCTTCCCATCTGAGCTATCCAGCCCTCAGATGGTGGCCTTCCCAAATAGTCCGCTAGTCTTTGCCGGGGTGGGGGCGCCAGTCAGAAGCGATTGGAAACCTTGCTGCAGCAGCTCGGGGATCACACAAAGTAGATTCAGCTTTTTCAATTTCAAATTTTCAAAGTCAAATAAAGCAATGAAACATTTATCAGACTGACCCAGGTTTACATCCATTGGTTGTTTGCATCTGAATGAAAGCGGGGGTGCGATCCCTGGAGATATACGGCCGTTAATGGTTGAATTGCTTCTGACTGGTGCCCCCACCCCGGCAAAGACTAGCTGACTATTTGTGAAGGCCACCATCTAAGGGCTGGATAGCTCAGATGGGAAGAGCACTGGTGTGCCAAAGACTAGTTGACTATTTGGGAAGGCCACCATCTAAGGGCTGGATAGCACAGATGGTAAGAGCGCTGGTGTGCCAAAGACTAGCTGACTATTTGTAAAGGCCACCATCTAAGGGCTGGATAGCTCAGATGGTAAGAGCGCTGGTGTGCCAAAAACTAGTTGACTATTAGGGAAGGCCACCATCTAAGGGCTGGATAGCTCAGATGGTAAGAGCACTGGTGTGCCAAAGACTAGCTGACTATTTGTGAAGGCCACCATCTAAGGGCTGGATAGCTCAGATGGGAAGAGTGCCATTTTTTGTTATCCAAACTTTTCAAATGTATTCTTTGCCTATTGTTTAAATTTGTTTAAAAAAGTTCCCAGTCAGTTTTTTCCTGTTGTTTTGTTTGACTCTTTTTCAAAAGAAATACAATCATCCCTATCTGTCTGTCGATTCCCCTCCCTGCTCGCTGCTGCCGCACTGCAGCAATTCATGCAGATGCTGCAGGGAGATGAGGAGGAGCACGCCGTCCTGCTGTGCAACTACCTGCTGCACCTGGGCAAGAAGGCCTGGCTGGTCAGCGGCACGGCCATCCCTGAGGGGCCCACCACCTACGTCCTGACCAGGGAGGACTCCGGCGACTACCTGATCTGGAATCCCTCCAGCGGCGAGCACTACTCGCAGTTTGACAGCTTCTGCCCGCTCAAGACCGTAGCCAGCCTCGTCAACAACGAGAACGTGAGTTTGTCCAACCGGGGAAGTTCGACCCTACAGGTTCTGAGTCAACATTTCAGGCAGAGATACACGCTGCCCGAAACGTTGAGTTACGGGCTCTTTTCAGAGCCACACTCCACCTTGCAACCTTTCAAATGGTTTTCATGTTGAACATTACTGTTGAACATTACTTGAACATTACTACGGGTTCCGAGTCAGCGTTTTGGGCAGCAATCAGGGATGTAAGACTTCCTGAAATTTCCAGATTTTTTTCTTCGGATTTCCGGAAATGGTGTGATTTTTTGAAATTATTATTATTATTTTTATTGTTTTAATGTCAAACTGGTATCTCAAACTATTCAATTTTATCTGTTAAAACCTTAAAAACTGAAGGGCGCCTGCACCCCTGCCGTGAATCTCGCAATCGCCTCTCTCGGTTGCGTAAACGCTCTCTCGCAGTCGCACAATTTATTGATCTTGTCAGAGCCACACTCCATCTTGTAAGAGATGATTTACACGGTGTCACCGCAAAGCCGTCCAATTTGCTTTTGCCCCACTTGTTTAAACGCTGCTTGCTCTGCGCCTTTCCCAATTAACTGGAGATCAAAGGGTTTTTCTCCTTCGCAGATTTGGCTCAACGTTCAGAGTCACGATGAGCCGATCCGCATCGACTTTGACGTGGCTAAGGCCAAGATGTGGAAGCCGTTCTTCGGCCGGAGCTACCCCAACCCGGGACTGTCCAGCGTCCAGGTAAGAGGGCAAACAGGTTCGGACATTCTCGCTATCTCTCTCCGGCCGTTGAGAAAGGCCGCTACGATCCCCCCCTGAATTACTGGGATTGTAATCTCAAACGGAGGGCCTGATGTACGGACGTCAGTGGGACCTTTCTCAAAGGCTGAAGGGGTGGGATTCCATTGATTTTTGTACTGCAAGATTGTCTGCAGTGGAACGTCGCTATAACGAATGCCGATATACCGAATATGCGGCGATTACGAACATGCCCTCACAAGAGGGCGCACTTCTAATGCACGGATGTCATCTTGGATTATGTGGCTGCAACTGCTATAATGAACAACCGCTATACTGAACAATTTTCATGGATCCCGAGATGTTCGTTATAGCGACCTTCGACTGTATTGCATGCCTCCATGTTCATTCAATGCTCAGCACAGGTTAGTGTTTGGCTTTTTGAAAACCGTGAGTTTTCTGGAATTTTTTCTGTCAACAGCCCACTGAGTTGAATTACTACGTGACAGATGCTGAATATGTGGCCGACCTTCAGGACAAGTGAGTGCCACATTTTCTTTTGTCAATTTACATTTGTTCTCTTGTCCATTTGTTCAATTTATGGTTGATTTGTTCAGTCGTTCATTCGTCCAAACAAACAAAAACAAAAACCTGACTGGGAACTTTTTCAAAAAAAATTGAAAATGGCAAATTTCATGCCTGAATCTGTATCCTTG
Source organism: Luidia sarsii (assembly GCA_949987565.1). Lineage (NCBI taxonomy): Eukaryota > Metazoa > Echinodermata > Asteroidea > Paxillosida > Luidiidae > Luidia > Luidia sarsii. The sequence continues at coordinate 11,527,057 of OX465119.1, read as the reverse complement.
TCTTTTTATGTGTATCTAGTGCCTTGTGGAGACCTAGGACAATAGGTTGAATAGGTCTCCACAGGGAAATTCTAAAGGTGTATATGGGTCTCCACAAGGATTTCACGAAACTGGTAAATCTGTAAAGAGCCGGTAAGTTACCGGTGGCAAGCCCTGCTCAATACTCATGTCTGTCTGTCTGTGTGTCTGTCTGTGCTTGTGGCAGGATTGAGAAGAAGCTGAGAGATTGCCTGATGGCCTGGCGTCCACGTCACATCACCCGCTGGAACCGCTACTGCATCCAGGTCTTCCGGCAGATCCTTGCCAAGCTGGAGCACAGTCAGGCCGGCACCGATGAGCATCAGGGAGAGCTGCAACGCATCCTGGACACCTACAACGTGAGTACAAACCCTGGATAAGACTGGAAGGTTTGCACGGTGGAGGTAGCAAGAGGAAGGTTTGCGGTGACACCATGTAGCACTTCTCTTTGGAGAAGGAGTGTGGCTCTGAAAAGAGCCGGTAACTCAGACTAGATAGGATTTGAAGGTTTGCATGGTTGAAGTACCAAGTGGAATGAAGGAGTGTGGCTCTGAAAAGAGCCGGTAACTTAGACTAGATAGGATTTGAAGGTTTGCATGGTGGAGGTACCAAGTGGAAGGTTTGCGGTGACACCATGTAGCAGATCTCTTCAGAGTGTGTGACTCTGAAAAGAGCCGGCAACTCAGACTAGATAGGATTTGAAGGTTTGCACGGTGGAGGTACCAAGAGGAAGGTTTGCGGTGACACCATGTAGCAGATCTCTTCGGAGTGTGTGGCTCTGAAAAGAGCCGGTAACTCAGACTAGATAGGATTTGAAGGTTTGCACGGTGGAAGTACCAAGTGGAATGAAGGAGTGTGGCTCTGAAAAGAGCCGGTAACTTAGACTAGATAGAATTTTGAAGGTTTGCATGGTGGAGGTACCAAGTGGAAGGTTTGCGGTGACACCATGTAGCAGATCTCTTCAGAGTGTGTGACTCTGAAAAGAGCCGGCAACTCAGACTAGATAGGATTTGAAGGTTTGCACGGTGGAGGTACCAAGAGGAAGGTTTGTGGTGACACCATGTAGCAGATCTCTTCGGAGTGTGTGACTCTGAAAAGAGCCGGTAACTCAGACTAGATAGGATTTGAAGGTTTGCACGGTGGAAGTACCAAGTGGAATGAAGGAGTGTGGCTCTGAAAAGAGCCGGTAACTCAGACTAGATAGAATTTTGAAGGTTTGCATGGAGGAGGTACCAAGTGGAAGGTTTGAAGTGACACCGTGTAACGCATCTCTTTTGAGAAGGAGTGTGTGGCTCTGAAAAGAGCCGGTAACTCAGACTAGATAGAATTTAAAGGTTTGCATGGTGGAAGTACCAAGTGGAATGTTTGCGGTGACACCATGTAGCACTGCTCTTTCAAAAAGTACCATAAATACAAAAAACTGTTGCAAACTGCTCACTGACTAAAATGACCTGCAATGCATAACTCTCAAAAGTTAGAGGGCCTGATGTTTCGATCCTAGCAGGACCTTTCTCAAAGGCAAAGAGAAGGAGTGTGTCTCTCAAAAGAGCCGATAAGTTACCGGTGGCAAGCTCAATAGTAATTGCTGTGTGGCTTTTAAACATTGCTCCCTTTTCCCTGGTTCCCACTACTCCCCACAGCTGTGCGGCTTCCCACTGCAGATGTCCTACACGGAGATGCGCACGGTGGTGGAGAAGGTGCGGAGTACCGGCGTGCACATGAACGAGTCGTCGGACGTGGAGTTTGGACTGGCTGTGCACATCCACGCCTACCCCAACAGCGTGCTCTCTGTGTGGGTTTACATAGCCTCCATGACTAGGAAGAGTTGAAAGGGGGCTGTCAGTGCCAACACGATCCGACAAAGAGTTCCGCACTAGGAGTGCACAACATTGGTGGAGGTCAAAGAATAGCATCCATACGTTGCCTGATCCAACATATGCATGAAGTAGCACACCTGTGAAAATTTCAGCCCAATCCGCCAACCGAGTCTCGAGAAAATCGTGAAAAACCGCTTCATTTGTTTCGCGAAAATGCAGCATTCAACAAAAAGATCCGAAAAATTGTTTAGATCTTGGGGGTAAGACGTAAACTATTTCTTTACTCTTTTCTCCCAAAATACAGCATTTTAGGCAGAAATATTTCAGTGCGAGGTTTCTACTATAACCATCTTCAAACTGTATTAGTTTCTTGTAAATCTGTGAACATTTCTTTTTTTTCGATCTCACCAATGTTGTGTAGGGACTTTAAGAACCTGTGTACAAGGGGGCTTGATCCCTGGAGATATGCGGGAGTTAATGGTCAAATTGCTTCTGACTTGCGCCCCCACCCCGGCAAAGACTAGTTGACTATTGGGGAAGGCCATCATCTAAGGGCTGGATAGCTCAGATGGTAAGAGTGCAAAAAAACAGAGGTCTCGGGTTCATGTCCCGGTCCAGTCAAAGTTTTCCTTGCCATTTTTCAATTTGTTCAAAAGTTCTCCTCCAGTTTTTGCTTTATCTGTTTTGACATTTTCTTGTTTAAAACCTGTTTGATTTTGTTTTGTCATCCTCATTTTTCTTTGGATTTCACTTTTTGTGAGAGTCCGCCATGAAACCATTTACACTAGAGTCTGTCGGCTTTTTCTTGAGCATGCTCTAAAGAAAATAAAATTGCATGATTCGTCTGGCTTGTTCCCCATCCATTTTTGTTAATACTTATTCTGTTAATATTTATTCAGTCCCATCTGTGATCATTCATGCATGCAGTGAAGGGTTTATTGATGTTCAGCGGTGCAGTAAACAGAGTTGGGTTGGGTTTGCTGCACCTATTTTAAGAATTGACCTGCTTACAAACTTTCAACGTCTCACTGATCTCAGGAAAAACAAAAGTGAACGAACCTTGCAGATTTTTGAATTGGATTGTAGTCGGTCGGTAGGCCATTGACCAAAACCTTTTTTAACCATTCCGCACTGGGCAACCTATCAGTCCACATGACTTCCACACAGAATTTTTGCTGCCGTTTTCAAAACTCGCTTAACAATGAAATGATAGGTTTTTGGTGACACCATGTTGTGCTTCCTCTTTCGAGAAGGAGTGTGGCTCTGAAAAGAGCCGGTAACTCAGACTAGATAGGATTTGAAGGTTTGCATGGTGTGGAAGTACTAAGTGGAAGGTTTGCAGTGACACCATGTAGCACTTCTCTTTCAAGAAGGAGTGTGGCTCTGAAAAGAGCCGGTAACTCAGACTAGAAAGGATTTGAAGGTTTGCATGGTGTGGAAGTACTAAGTGGAAGGTTTGCAGTGACACCATGTAGCACTTCTCTTTCAAGAAGGAGTGTGGCTCTGAAAAGAGCTGGTAACTCAGACTAGAAAGGATTTTGAAGGTTTGCATGGTGGAAGAACCAAGTGGAAGGTTTGCAGTGACAACATGTAGCATTTCTCTTTCGAGAAGGAGTGTGACTCTGAAAAAAGCCGGTAACTCAGACTAGATAGGAGTTGAAGGTTTGCATGGTGGAAGTACCAAGTGGAAGGTTTGCTGTGACACCATGTAACTTTCCAGAAGGAGCGTGGATTCCAACTTACCAACAACATAACCCTGGATTTAATGAACAGCCCTGACCATCTATAATGATTCTGCCTCAGAAAAGAGCAAAAAGGAGACAATGATTGTGTAAACAACTTTTTTTTACAATTCACATTTTGTTAAAATAATCAGTCCACAACGTTTGAATTTCCCCTTTAAATTTTGTGGCTTGGAAGTACTTCCATCCGTCCCATAAACCATTTTTAAATTATTGCTTGTGTATTATATCTGAAAATATTGAATACCAATATGAATAATTATCAACTGCATATTATTTGCGTTGTGTCGCCAATTATTTTATATT